>PVJX010043039.1:0-13862 GCA_004027295.1 Dolichotis patagonum | reverse complement strand
AGACCCAATCCAAAAATGGGCATCTGAAATGAATACACAGTTCTCAGATGAAGAAATACAAATGGCAAATAAATACATGAAGAAATGTTCATCATCATTAGTCATGAGAGAAATGCAAATTAAAACCACACTGAGATTCCATCTCACTCCAGAAAGAATGGCCAAGATAGAAAACACTACCAACAACAAGTGTTGGAGACGCTGTGGGGAACAAGGAACTCTTCTACACTGTTGGTGGGAGTGTAGACTGGTGCAACCACTGTGGAAGTCAGTCTGGAGATTCCTCAAAAAGCTGGGTTTGGAAGTGCCATTTGACCCAGCTATTCCACTTCTAGGCATATTCCCAGAAGAACTGAAAACATCATACCCCAGTGATATATGTGCACCCATGTTTATAGCAGCACAATTTGTAATAGCCAGATCTTGGAAACAACCTAAGTGCCCATCAACTGAGGAATGGATAAAAAAGTTGTGGCATTTTTATACAATGGAGTACTACTCAGCTATAAAGAATGATCACATCGAAATATTTATAAATAAATGGACACAACTTGAGACCATTCTCTTAAGCGAAATAAACCAAACTCACAAGGGTAAATACCATATAGTCTCCCTAGTATGAGATTTGATAAGAGTATATAAGACTCTATGGTAAGCATGAGTCCCCATCTCATAGCTTTGAAGTCTTTTAAAGTTTTCAATCATCTGTTGGAATGGTTTTATCCTGTTTTGTTTGACTATATCATGCGTGATGATATGAACAGCTGTTTTGAAGAAAACAAAACATTATGACAGCTATTGCTGATTTAATATCATCCTTCTTAGAAGTCCTACCATGCTTCTTTTGTTCTACTACCATTGGTTCTATCTATCACATTGTGTCTTATTGGAATTTGAATATGTGTGATAGTTCAAACAAATTTTTTTCTTTCTTATCGAAAATGAGATATTATAGTACCCATTGATCATTTTCTGTTATTCGGTTCAGAAAGCCCCGTAATTCTTTCACTCTATGCATGGCTTTATACTATTGTGTTGTTTGATATTATTGTATTTGAAACTATGCTCAACTATAGCAGAGTAAGAGATATAGTGTTAGCTACTGCTGATGTCCAGTTGTCTTAATGTAAAGTACTATGTTGCCTATGTTGTCCTGTTCTGATCTGCTCTGTACTGCCCTCTTTTGTTTTATTCTCTTTCAAATAAATAAAAGGTGTATTATATTAAAAAATAAAACAACCTAAACATCCACCATAAATTGTCATCATACCTTGTAAATGGAATTTGTTAGAAGAATCCAAAAAAAAAACAAAAGAAGAAACCAGAAAAAAGTGGGAGTAGCTCACCCATCAGCTGCAGATTGGTTGGAAAGACATAACATTTTTATGCAGTGGAGACTACTCAGCTATTTGGAAAGAAAACCTTGAGGCTCTTGTAGGTAAATGGATACAACTTGAGATCACGCTCAGGGGTAAAAATATTCAGAATCATTTAGGTAAATAGCGGATTATTTCCCTAATCTAAAAACTAAAGGAGTTAGTGGGATACAAAATGCAACGCATGCTGTGAAAGTGAAAGAGGAGGAATTGTCTAAAAAGGGAAGGCAGTGGATATTGTTAATCTTGTATCATGATTTGAAACCCATATTGTTTCCATCACTCTATTTAGTTTGGTTATACTCTGTTCCAGTTTGTCTACTTGTACCAGATTTGATGGCATGGATAGCTATTCCAAACATAGCAGGATATACTATGGTAACCATTTTTGATTTCCTATTAACTTAATTTGAAGCCCTGTAATGCTTTAACTGTCTTTTTTTTTGACTGATTTTATTTGAATCTGTTTTGTTTGATCACTGTCTTGTTTTGACTGATTTTACTCAAATCTGTTTTGTTTGATAGTATCGAGTTTGAAGGTATAGGCAACTACTATGAAGACAATAAGCTTCACTATGAGACCCATTCTGCTTTGACTATTATCTTCTTTTGAAGTTTTATAATGTCTCCAATGTTTTGTTTTTATTGATTTTTTTGTACTGTTATATTCAATTTTATTATGCCTGATGATATGGGCAATTCTATTGAAGATAAAAAGAAACATTATGGTAACCATTGTTGATCACCTTGTATTTTGGTTTTAAGTCATGTACTATGTCCATCCTTTTGTTTTTACTAACCCCATTTTGTTTTCTCTCATTTGGTTTGAATCTCTTTAAAATAAATTTTTAAAAAAGTGTAGAAGAGGGCTGGAGATTTAGCTCAGTGGCATAAGTGCCTGCCTGGCAAGCACAAGGTCGTGAGTTCAATCCTCGATACCGCAAAAAAAAAAAAGTGTAGAATAATAATAGATCAAAATCAACCATTGCACAGACTGAGCTCAAACTCATAATCCACTTGTCTCAGTCATCCAAGTACTGGGACTAGAGATGTCCACTACTATACCTAGTTTAGTACTCTGAAGTTCTGCACTTCCTACAGCAGAACTCAGCTTCGCGGTCTATTCTCAATGGGAAAAGTCATTGAAAGTAAAAGTTATATCTCTAAGAATAAAACTGTACAAGATAACATTAGAAAATATCTTTCTTCTGCAGAAAAAAGTCCAACGACCCCAGAAAACAGGATGCCTGAAGACCAAGGCCTGTTCCCCAGAGCATTGGTAAGTATAGGGTCTGCCTCACTTTCCTGGTGTGAGATTTCTCAAGGATGTTCCTTTTCCTCTTGTAACCTCTACAGGGGACAAATATCCTCACAAGCCACAATAGCCTTTTCAATGACCAGATTGCCTCCTGGTTTTATCCATTACTCTCCTGGTTCTATCGTGTACTTCCTGCAGCAGGGTGAAGTCCAGATTGAAGTCTGCAACACAGAACACCATAAGGAAGCAGCGTCATTGCCAGGGGGAACACTCAGATCTGAGACAAGGAACAGGCTCTTCCAGCCTCAGGGTTGACAACATCCTGGGCAGGCAATCAAACTGAGCCCTTCTGCTCTGCATGACTGTTCCTCTATGACACAGTCAGCCCTCTCATGGGAAAGATGAAGAGAACACCTTGCCTCAGTATATGATGAGGGTAATACAAGGCCACACGGTTGGAAGAACTTGGTCATAGTAAAGACTTAGCAGCTGCCAGTAACTCACATAATGGTATCACTCTGAGTACAAAGTACAAAGTGTTCTGTCCTTTAAAAAAGAAAGAGGATCATCTTTTCCACTTGACCAGTGTTACAAGAATGGTGAACAAAATGGAGTTCCCTGCATAAGAAAAGGTGATATTTATAACTCGGTGGCTTCTGTTTCAGTGTTTAGGAACAACTGGAACTTAGGATCTTCTACTTGTCTATCTGATGGCAGTGTTTGAACTCAGAGTTCTTTTACTGGCCTTGGCAAAGAGCATGATAAATGCAGGACAAGGCCAATGCCATGGGGTCAGTGCAGAACCACCACGTTTGCCCCTGCTTGGGCCCTGATGAGCCTATCGTGTTACTTCCCAGTGCCCTTTGGACATAACTGACAGCTCTGCCGAATGCTGGCCATCCAGCAGTGTGTCACCACCATTAGATAATCCAGGGCTCCTGCCACAAAAGGGCACAGAAACCACCGTGAACTTGTGTAGTCCCAGGCAAAGGACTAAGTACTGGGGACAGACTCAGCTCTACTTTGAGCGCAGTGACAGGTTTAATGGCTATAGAATGGGAACACAGGGCCATTGGAAGGCCATCTCCTGTGTGTGGCCAAAAGGGACAGCACTTCATTTTGGGTAGGCACAAAAACATTGCCATTGCACCTGAGGTGTCTGCTATGAGAACAGGTGCCCTGCTCCTGTGATCTTCTGGTAGGCTTCAACAAGACTGCACCCTTCCATCTAGGACATTAACTGTCATACCTGGTAGATCCTCATGTCCCAGGGTTTGTTCTCCCTGAGGCTGCAGCCCGTCCTCTGCATACTGGCTGCCCTCGACTGACCAGTGGCATGGCTGGAAGATCTCAATGAGGAAGAAGATAAAAGTGCCGGGGAGGACCTGGGAAAATGCTGAAATTTTAGTCCCAGGAATCACAGCATTGAGCTCTCCCAGGCTTCCTGGAAGGGAGGAAAAGAGGAATGGAGGCCCAGGCAGGCCTTGTCAAAGTCCTCCACCACACCCCGGGCTCTATGGCTTCCAACTTTTTTGTGTGAGCAATTCTTTTGGGCCATATCAGGCTCCATCGCATTTAGTCCTCACAGCAATCACAATACCCAGTGCACAGAGAGGGACACAGAGTTGAAAGAATGTGCTCAACCTTAGCTTGCTGGTGGAGTTAGAGTCAAAACCCAAGGCCTGAGATGCCTGGAAATATTCTTTCTTCCCAAGCAATCTCTACTTGGGCAGCTCAGCTCCCTTCTGCTCAGTGGCTTTTTGGCCTTTCCTGTTTCCACCGAACTTTGCCATTGATGCTTTCCTCCTGCCTACAACTTCATTCCCTTTCATACTTTGAAACTTCCCCACCAAACTTGGTCCCTTTCCAAAGCGCATGCACTCTGTGCCCTGAACACTTGTCCTCACTCTTCTCTCTGCCCTCAGTGTCTTTCCCCAAATTTCCTGATGAGCTCCTACACACGCTTCACCACTCATTTTATGTTAAAAACTTTTGCTGGCATGTAATCCCTGTAATCCCTGTAATCCCTGTAACCCCAGCACTAAGGAGGCTGAGGCAACAGGATCATTGTGAGTTAAAGAGCAATTTGGGCCACAGGTTGAGTTCAAGGCCAGCCCAAACTGTGCAATGAAATCCTATCTCAAAAAAGAGAAAAAAGTAAAAAGAAAAGAAAGAAAGGAAAAGAAAGAAAAGACTTTGAAACCCACCTCAGACAAAATTGGTAACTCTGTACCTTTTCACAACATCCTATCTTTCCTCTAACATAGACTTTATTAAAACAAAACAAAAAAAAAAAACACGAACCTTATCACACTGTATTGTAATTATTTTGGTATTTTCTCTGTTTGATTATGAGTCCCTTAAAAAGGGTAACCATGTCAGACATCTTTGCTACATGGCACCTAGTGCTATGCCTAAACCTTTAAGGATACAATTCAGTCTTTTCAAAGAAAGATCCAAGAGGCTGGCAAGGAAATTAATCCAAAATCCGATGATTTGTTTTCACGAAGATAATATTCATTGTATTACCCAGACTCCCTCACATGCCAGTTTCCCATTTCACTGTAGTTGGGTGGATTCAAACACATTTTATAAATTTTTTTATCTTGATATGGTACATACCCCTATAATCCCAGCACTCACAAGGCTGAGACAGGAGGATCCCAGTGAGTGGAAGGGCAGCCTGAAATATAGAGTGACTTTAAAGTAACCCTGGACCACATAGTGAGAGCCTATCTCAAAAAAGTATTTTTAATAAATCATTATATTTCTTACCTTTTTATTAGTACACATTTGCAATACATAGTGGTCACATTCCTCCTGAGGCATTGGTACGTAACACATCTTAGCTTTTTGTATGTACCCTAAATCTCAGCTATAATTTTTCCCTACCCTTCCTCCTGCCTCCCCATCTCTATTTATATTTTTCTTTATTTTTTAATTTCTGTATTTTCCTCTTATGTAGCTTTCATTTTGCTCTTTATTTATATTTTCTCATATAACAAAAATTGATATTTAAGGTTGTGTGCTAATCTATTTCACTTAACATTATGGTTCATCCATTTTCTGACAAATTAAATGAATTTATCCTTTATGGTAGAGCAGTACCCCAGTGTATAAATACCATATTTTCTTTACCTATTTATCTATTGATAGACATATAAGCCACTTACAAGATTTAGCTATTGTGAATTGTGCTACTTTAAACATGGGCATCCATATATCACTGCAAATGATGTTTTTAATACTTTCAGGAAGATACCTAAAGGGGGAATAGAGGGATTCATTGGAAATTCTTGGTTTTTTTTACCAGTTTCCATAATGGTTGTACTAGTTTATATTTCCACCAATGACTTAGAAGCATTCCTTTTACCATGCAGTCCCACCAGCATTTTTTTAATTTGATTTCTCCATGATAGAATCTTAGTGTTGTTCATGCTGAAATGAACAACTACTTTGAAGAAAAAGAGACACTACAGTACCCAGTGCTGATTCCATAATGTCATAATGTGGATCCAACAAAATTATCATTCTTTGTTCAAAGTGATTTTAGCGTGTTTTGTTTTGTTTAAGTTCAACAGACATGAAGGTATGGACAGCTGTTTTTAGGAGAATGAGAGACACTATGACAGCCATTCTTGGCTTCCCTATTGTCTGGTCTTGAAGACCTGAAACGCCCTCCTCATCCTGCTCAGATCAATTCCATATTATGTTGTTTCATGTGAATTTCCTGTATGTGACAATATGGACAACTATATGGAAGAAAACAAGAGTCAATACGACAGAGAGTGAATATCTCCAATTGTCTAGTTTTGGAATTTATGTCCCTTACATTGCTTTCTTGTGATCCGCTTTGTTCTGTTTTGTTGTGTTTAATTTTACCCTTCTGATATAATTGCATGTATATTTGAGTGGGTAAGATGGATGACCATATTGCTGTTTTTTTTGTCAGATTGTGGAGCAGAACTGTTAACAGACTCACTGTTTGAATGTCTACTTTACATGTTTTAACTTTATAATTTGAACAACTATTTCCAAGAAGTCAGTATGTAATTTGTCAAGTAATAATCTCTTAGGTTTTTTTGTTGTTGTTCTTTTCCATTTTTCCTTGGAATTCTGTATTGTTGCTACCCTTTATTCTGTTTTGTTTTGTTTTGTTTTCTTTCTTCTCTTTAAATAAAATTAAATAAATAAAATAAATTTTAAAAATTTTTAAAAAAGAATCTTAGTGTTGTTTTAATTTTCATTTTCTAATGGCCAGCAACATTGAACATTTTTTCATGTATCCATTGGCCATTTGTACTTCTGAGAAGTTTCTATTCATTTCAGGTACCGATTTTTTATTAAGTCTTTTAGTTTGGAGGATCTAATTATTTTGAGTTCTTTATATATTCTAGATCTTAGTCTCCATCCAAGGAGTAGCTGGAAAATTTTATTTCTTATTCAGCAGGCTATCTCTTCACTCTGCTGGTCATTTTCTTTGATGTACAGAAGATTTTTAATTTGATATGATCCCATTTTTATTTTTTTGTTTGTTTTTGGTTTTTTTCTTTCTTTTTTTATTTGATGATCTCATTTTTTGATTCTTGTTGTTCTCTCTCTGAACATTGTGATTCTGTTCAGAAAATCCTTGCCTATACCTCTATCTTCAAAAATGTTACCTATTTGTCTTCCAACATATTAAGTGTTTCTGCTTTAACATTTAGATCTTTGATTCATTTTTATTTTATTTTAGTACATGGTAAGTGGTATATGTCTATATTCAATCTTCCACATGAGGATAGCCAATTTTCCCAGCACCATTTGATAAACAGGCTAACTTTCCTCCAAAGTAAGTTTTTGGCCCCTTTTGGCAAAGGTCAGGTGGCTTAGTGTTGATCATAGTTATTTCTGCATCCTCTATTCTGTGCCATTGACCCACATGTCTTTTTTTGTGTGTCTATGTTTGTTTGTTTGCTTGTTTTGCCAATACTATGCTTTTTTATTTTTATTTTTTAAGCCAATCAAAACAAAATAATGAAAGCAACACAGGACTTCAAAACAAGACAATATAAATACAACAGTGGGTACTATAATGCATCTTATCTTCAAAGTAGCTGCTTATACCTTCAGACAAAACAAAATCAAACAAAACAAAAGATAATAAAATCAATCAAAAGAAAACAAAGAAATACAGGGCTTCAAAACAAGATACTAGGAAATCAATAATGGCTAGCATAATACATTTTGTTATCTTTGAAATAGCTGCCCATGCCATCAAATATAATAAAATTAGACAAATCAAAACAGAATAAAACCAAACTAAACAGAACAATGAAAACAATACAGGGTTTCAAAACAGGATAATAGGCAAACCAGCAGCTCCTGAGATCCAGCCATAGTGGAACTCAGGCAGCCTATTCGCCCGCCTTCTTAGTAAGCGCCCCCAGCGCGGGCCAGATGAGCCTACCAGCACGCAGGCTAAAAATCAAACACCACTCCCCCTCCCCGCCCCCGGTAGCTACTGGTGATAGATGTCTCAGCATCTCTTGGGAGTATGACCACATGCAATATAGCAAATATGGGGGATTTCTTTGTATCTTCCGTTTGAAGGTAAAGGTTATTTTCACTGTTTTGTTTTGTTATGTTTGTTTTGCTCTAATCAACACTCTCTTTCAATTGGTTTTATAATGTTCTGTTTTTGGTTGGAATTCTCTATACCTAATTGACTGGACAACTATTGTGAAGATAATGAGATATACTATAGTACCTATTACTACCATCCCAGTATCCTGCTGTGAAGTTCTGTACCAACTTCACTGCATTGTCTAGATTGGCTTTGTTCTACCTTTCTCTGTTGTATTTTTACTACTTTCAAAATAAATTTAAAAAAAAACAGGGTAATAGATTAACAATGGCCACTGCTTTCCTTGTTAGACATTTCTTCTCCTTTCACCTTCACAACATCCATGGTGCATTTTGGATTCCACTAACTCCTTTAGTTTTTTATACTATGGAGACAACACAATGTTCATCCATGTGACTTTGAACCATTTCACCCTCATTTGAGCATGATCTCAAGTTGTATCCATTTACCTACAAGTGTCTTGAGGTTATCTTTCTTATCCACTCTGCAGCTGATGGGCAAGCTACCCCAACTTCTTTCTGGTTCCCTGTTACATACAGCATTATTTTCTCTCCTTTGATTTTTAGTCTATGAATTTCCTTGTAAGTTAACTGTGTTTCTTGAATAAAGCCTATTGATGGATCCTGTCTCCTGATCCACTCTGCCTGTGTTCCTTTTTATTGGTGAATCTATATTAGTGGTTATAGCCAACGTGCTCTGCCTCATCTCTGCCATGCTATTTTCTTGCCGTTGATTGCCTACTTTTCCTCTCCATTCCATTGTCTGCTCTGCTCAATGATCCCCCTCTGCCACGATTCCTGGAACTGTGGTCTTGTTATTTTTTATCTCTCTCTAGAATGTCCTTGAATATTCTTTGTAGGACTGGTTTGGCAGTCATAAATTCCTTCAGTGGTTCTTTGTCATGAAAGTATCTTGTTTCTCCATTAATTTTGAAAGATAGTTTTGAGGGCACATCAATCTGGGTTGGAAGTTGTTTTCTTTCAGGACTTGAAATACTTCACTCTAAGCCCTTCTTGACTTGATGGTTTATGTTGAGAAGTCTATTGTGATTCTGATGGGTTTTCCTTTATAGGTGATCTGTTTATTTCCTCTAACAGCTTTTAATATTCTGTTCTTGTGTCAAATTTCTGGAATCTTGATTATTATATGTCTGGGTGTAGATTTATTTTGGTTATGTATAGCTGGAGTTCTATATGCCTCACTTATCTATATATCATGCCATTTTCCATGTTGGGAAGTTTCTGACATTATTTCTGCAAATAGAATTTTAATGTCATTTTTGTTGACCCCTGCATTTTCACTCACACCTATTATTCTTAAGTTATTTTGTTTTGTGTTGTCTTGCAGTCATTGACTTGTTGCTTCCTGGTTCCTTGTTATTTTTAAGAGATCTTTCCTTTCATAATGGCAAGCTTCACACCTGTCTTCAAAGTCTGAAAGTCTATCTTCAGTTTCTTTCAAGTGGTTTTAATTTTCTGGATATCTCTTTGAATCTGTTTCATGCATTCTAAATCTCTCTTATATTGATCATCCAAGGTTTCCCTCATTTTTCTGTGATACTCTATTTTTTTATCTGTCTTCTTTAGAGAGGCTTAGCAGTTCTTTTATTATGTTTTTCATTTCTTCTTTTACCCGAGATAATATTTCTGTTCTAATTTCTTTTATAGCCGAAGTTGTCTCTGTACTTCGGTTGTCATCACTTCAGAAACTTCAGGTGTGCGACTCCTGATCTCTTCCATGTTTACATCTCTTGGACTTGCTGTAAATGGGCGGTAGTCCAGAGACCTTTTTTTGCTTCTCCATCTTGACGTTTTCCTGGGTTCTTCCAAACAAGTGAGTAGAGAGGTCCCAGGCACTTTCTGCATTGGCTACAATTTTTCCAAAACGTGACTGATTCTCCTGGCCAGTGCTGGCTACCTGTATCCAATGGTGGTCACTGGGTGTGCTGGTGCAGGGCTGGCTACTGTTTCTCCCAGCTCATGCTGTGGGAAGCATCCCCGGATGGCTGCTGGTGTGTGTGCAGGGGCAAGGCTGGCCTCTGCCACCCTGTGTTGTTTTGTCTTTGAAACAAAACAAAGGGCAGAAATGATACAGAATTTAAAAAAAATAGTAGGAAATTAACACTAGTTGATATATTTCATATTGTTATCTTAAAAGTAGTTGTTCAAGCTGTAATATTTAGGCATGAAAAAATGATCAAGCAAACAATGAAAGCACAAACTTCTTTTTGATGAATTTACAAAGATTAGTAGTATAATTATCTGTCTTGTATGTATATATATATATATATATATATATATATATATATTTACATATATACATATAATCTTTTCCCTTCTTTTCTCCTTTCCCTTATCCCAGTTGTTCTTTCCTTTTGAACATTTGCTTTCCTTTTCACTTGCATAATATTTATTGTACATTTTGGATCTTATTACTCTCAGTTTTTTTTACACTACAGAGACAACACGATACTTACTCATGTGAGTCTGATTTATTTCACTTATGAGTATAGTCTCAAGTTGTATCTATATTCCTATAAAAGCCTCATTTCCTTCTTTATAGCTGAGTAATATTCTATTGTATAGAAATACCACATCTTTTTTATCTGTTCCATGGTTGGTGGGTATTTGTACTGTTTCCAAGATTTAGCTTACCATGCCTTTTTTATCACTGTGGTTACATAGCATAACTTCAAGTCTGGAATTGCATTTCTTCTGCCTTAATCTTGTTGCTCAGGATTTTTTTTTTTTTTGCCATTCTATGTCTCATGGTTTATATGAATTTTAGGATTATTTTCTTATTCCCATGAGAAATACTATTGGTATTTTGAGAGGGATTGGGTTAAATCTATATCAATTTTTGATATATAGACTGTGTTTTGTATATATATTGACTATATTGGTTCTGCCTACCCAAGAACAGCTGAAATCTTCCCATTTTCTGATGCCCTCTTCAATCTCCTTTTTCAGAATCCTGTAGTTTTCATTGCAGAAGTCTTGTTCTTCTTTGGTTAGGTTAATTCCTAAGTATTTAATTTTCTTGATACTGTTGTAAAAGGTATTGTTTTTCTAATTTTTTTCTCAGTGAGTTTGTTATTAATGTGCAGGAACACTACAGATTTTTATGTACTGACTTTATATCCTGCCATTCTACTGAATCTGTTTATCAATCCTCAGAATCTTTTGGTGTATTTTTTTTAGATCTTCTATGTAGAGGATCATGTTAGCTGGTTTTTAATAATATCTTTCCTCCCATGTACACTCCATATTCCCCATCTTTGTTCAGAACCTCTATTTAATAGGGTTGAAATAAATAAGCCTAGACAGAAGACACATGAGGTACTGTAGAACTTTCTGAGTAGTAAGTAGTTGTTCTCCCCACAACCCATAGTTCTTTTTTTTCTTCCTTCTTATTTTCCTCTCCATTTTTCTCACATCCATGAAATTTTTTTACTCAAAGATGATGTTCTCTACTGTATATACATGGTGAAGGGCTTCAGAGTTTCTCAGTGAAGCTGGAACCATAGCTCCTTAATAGTCAGACTCATTTGCAATTAAAAAATATATAATCCTTGCTTCCCTGTTTCACCATGTGCATGAGAATTACCACTGAGGTCATCAGGAAATAGTGGGTTAATGTAGGCTAAGTAAACTATGACAACAGAGCAAAAAAAGGTATAGCTAGGAGTGAAATACACCGAAGAGGTACCTTCACTTAGTCTCAAATATATTTATTCTCTATAACGGAATGCTACTGACACATGGGTCCCTCAAGCATTTCTCCAGAAACTTCAATTATTAGTTTTCTGCCAAACCAAGTAAAACATGAACTAGCAAAAAAATAAATAGAGGAATGAAAGTTAATGACCTTCATTGTTTTCTGCCTCACATCTCTCTCATCTGCAGTTTTGGGGCCTATGAGTTCCACTAAATGAAACATCTCATTTTCTCCCTCAGTGATACATAGTTCAGGACGTTAATTCCCATACTGACACATGACCATAAAGGAGCACTTCATGGCCGATGTCAACAAGATGGTGGACTGGGAGGTAGCAGGAGAGAGACCCTCTCTGAGAGTGACAGCTCAAATGCCAGAATAAAACACCCTGGAGAGACCCAAACAGATAGAGATGGACTCTCACAACCCAGGAAAAAACTAAAGTGCAAAAAAAGGCTCGAATATGAGGTCCTGGGACTACCATTAGAGAAGCTAAGATCAGCGAGCACGGCGCCCTCCTCGAGCCGCCTGAATTCCTGCCCGACCTGAACAAGCGATCTGCACCGTAGCGACTGGCTTGAGTCCCCGGAGTGCAGAGCTGAACAGCCCTGCGTGCAGCTCGCTCAGACCAGCCCTGCACTCAACCCACCCAGAAGCACCGTGAATTTCCGCCGCAGCCGCGCTGAAGTCAGAGGGTGGGGAGCCCTGCAGTTCTTGGGGATGGGCATCAACACGCGGTGAGTGATGGGAATAAGACCCTCCCACGGGAAAGGGGAAACCAACTGGAGGACATGTTGACTTTGGGCAGGACAGCCCTAACTCCATAAGGAAGTGGCTTCAGCTGGTTGCTCCCCTCGCCGAGCAGATTGGTGGAATCTGCTTGGATTAGGCCATGCCCCTGGCAGGGAGCCAGTGAGTCGCTACAATATTACTTCCCTGAGATCAGTGCACACTGACACAGTGAAGGCCTGCAAAGGCTGACTGGCCCAGAAGGGAGGAGCTAGCGCACACTGCCCATGGGTGAACTCTAATCTCTGATAACCTATTGAACAGGGCTAAAGCTCCTAGCCTGCGCCCTCTAGAGGAGCCTTAACCAACAAGAAAAGGGTCTGAGCATTACACTGTACACTTGTATGGAAGGAACCAAAAACATGATGAAAGGGAGAAATAAGAAACAACTCCTAGCCCCCAACCCTGAGAATATTGATCCAGGAGAGGTAAATACAAAAGAGATTGAGAGCAGCAAAAATGCAACATCAAACACAGCATTAGCGGACATAAAGAGATATCTTCAGGACCTTGTAAGCGGGACCAAAACTGAAATATTAATTCAAATTAAACAAGAGATAAGTAGATTAATAATAAAAGGGCTGAGCACCTCTCAAGAAGGCACAGACAGAATAATGGAGGAACACAAATGGAGAGAAAAATTTAATGAAGATTTCAGAAAAAACCTAAAATTCATGAAGCAAATTCAAAGTTATCAGGAAACTAAAGACTCGATAAAAAGCTGGCAAAACTACTTGAAAGGAACCAAATATAGACTATCAAAAATTGAACACAGGCTTGAAATGTGGGGTCATGAAAGGGAAGATCTCTTAAAAATAACAAGGGAGCCGGCAGTAACCATACAAAGACTGGAAGATGACAAGAGGATCTATAACTTAAGAATAAAGTATGTGAATCAAGAAGCAGGAATCAAACCAGAGGAATTACAAAGGCTATTCACAGCAATTATTAAGGAAAATTTCCCAAGCATAGAAAAAAGAAATGATATGCAGAGGTATGAAGCATACAGAACTCCAGCCACCTACAACCCAAACAGAGCTACACCCAGACACATAATAATCAAGATCCCAGAAATTCAATGTAAGAACAGAATATT
>PVJX010043038.1:0-13869 GCA_004027295.1 Dolichotis patagonum | reverse complement strand
CTTTGTATGCTTTAATTTTGTAACTTGAACAACTATTTCCAAGGATGACAGTATGTAACTTATCAAGTGGCGGATTTCTTAGTGTTTTTGTTTTTGTTTTGTTGTTGTTCTTTTATTTTTCACCTTTGGAATTCTGTATTGTTGCTACCCTTTTTCTGTTTTGTTTGGTTGTTTTCTTTGTTTTTTCTCTTTAAATTAAAAAAAAAAACCCTCAGTGGGAAGGTGCTGGGTTCAATCTCCAGTACCACCTATATAATAAACAAATAAACAGCAATATATGGTAGTTGTCAGACAAGTATAATTGTTGCAGGGAAGTTCCAAGCAAAGTAAAACTCAGTTCTTTTGTATGTTAAATATGGGAAAAGATGCTACTTAAAGAGAAAGGCTATAGCTATTCTCTAAGTCTTAACTATCTCTTAGGGTTAAGAATAATGTTTTCAGTATCAGAGAGAAAAAAATCAGAATTGCCATTCAAAATATGTCTAAGGTTTATCCTACTCCTGGCTCTTTCACTTTCATGTGGAGGTGAATTATAGAAACTGAGAACCACTTTAGATAAACATCAACATTCTACTTGCTAGCTTGTTAATCTCAAAAAAGTCACAAGAAACAATAGCACTTATTTTAAAAGATTAGCAAATAAATAAATTAAAGATTAGCAAAGTCCTGTCTCAAAAGGCTGGGGATGTAATTCAGTGCAGCTGCTTGCCTAGCATGTGTGAAGCCCTGAGATCAACGCCCAGAGAGAAGGAGAGAGGGACAGAAAGAAGGATGGAAGGAGAGCTTAATTATCCAGTACCTTGGACCTTCTACGGCTAAAGCCTCTTCTCCCTTCCCCTACAGGGCCAATGTCCACCTGGAATGACAAGCAGCAACATATCTTGTTTTGTGTTTTTCCTGTCTCTCATATACATCCTACTTGGCTCCCATTATGTACAGTGCACAAATGAAGCACTATTAAGCAGTTCTAATATGCGTGTCTCTTGCTTCCATCCATTCTGTCAAACTTGACTACAGTTCACTGGAAACATGTCCCATAATACCATTACCTACACATTAGTCATATGATTCATCTCCTAAAATACTGTTTTAAAAATGTCATTTGCCTACACAATAAACTCTTAACTTATAAAGCTTACAGAAGAAAACATGAAAATGGTTAGCCTAGAATTCAGAAGAGAAGATGAAAATGGTTAGCCTAGAATTCAAGATTCATTCTACTTATTATGAAATCTCATTTGCTTTAGCTTCTCAACATAGGTTATACTCTGTGATAAAGTCTGTCTCTTAGTTTTCCCTTCTTAAATGCTACTTTAGTTTGGCTTCTGTTTTTTTTTTTTTTTTAAATCCATTAACTGCAACAAAATTTTAAAGCATGTCAATCAGGAGGTAACAGTGATACATATGTTGCACATTTTCATCCCCAAATCATTCACCCAGAGCACAAGACATCTGCATTCAATTGTCCAAACAATACCAGTACACATCTTTCTCTTCAGCGAACTCACAGAAATCATTAATATAACTATCTTAACTAATTTTTATATACATACACATACATGTTTTTCTTTCAGCTTGTCACACTAATGAAACAATACAATGTTTATACATGTGTGTCTTATTTCACTGAGTATATTCTCAAGGTACACTCATTGAACTATAAGTGTTCAGTTTATCATTCTTTATGGCTGAGTAGAATTCCACTGTATGAAAATATCACGTTCTTTTTATCTATCCCTCAGTCGATGGGCACGTAGGTTGTTTCCAAGATCTGGCTATTATAAACTGTGCTGCTATACACATGGGTGCACATATATCACTTTGGTATGATGTTTTAAAATCTTGTTTATTATTATTTTATTTTAAAGAGGATAAAACAGAATAAAACCGATCAAAACAAATCAGTGTAAGGGATATAGGACTTCAAAACAAAATCAACAATAGTTACCATAATGCCTTCTGATGTCTTCCAAATAGCTGCAGTTAACTTCAGAGTAAAAATCAAACAGAACAGAACAGAATATAAACAATGAAAACAAAACAATGAATGCAATAAAGGATTTCAAAACAAGCCAACAGTAAATCCAAAACTGCTACCATAATATATCTTGCTATCTTTAAAATAGCTGTTCCAGCCATTGGATTTAATATAATCAAACAAAACAAAAGAGAAAATCCAACCCAACAAAACAATGGAAAGAATATAGGACTTTAAAACAAAACTACAGGGAATCAACAATGGCTGCAACTGTTAGAAGGAGATGCCCCTAGAGGTCACACTGTGTACTGCTATCCTCTGAACCTATGATCAGACCACTGGCCCTAGACCTGCAATGGTAGTGAAACACTGAAGCACCACAGGCATCTAATTGCATTTCACCTCCATAGCTATGACCACAGCCTCTGTTTCTCAGGTAGGCCATTAGCTTGGGGTGGGGATGGGGGTTTGGTCCTTCTGGTTTGACAGCCTACCACTGGAAGCGGCTGAGGTCTGGCTGTCCCTAGTCTGGCAGCAGCCTGCACATGGTGCTGGTTCCCAGACTGGGCTTGCTTACTGGTGTGGCCTTGTTCTCTCTCCCCCTGGTCTGCATATGGTGCTGACTCACAGAGGCTTGGGTCTGGCTGTTCCCAGTCCAGTGGCAGCCCACAAAATGGCACTGGTTCCTAAACTGGGACCTCCAATCCCAGTTTTTTGAGGAATCTCCACACTGATTTCCACAGTGGTTGTACCCAGTCTGCACTGCTTCTGTTTTTTGATCACTTTATTTTCTTCAGTTAAAATTCCAACAATTATGTAAAAACTCATCTATCAAATACACCTCTTAGGTGGGCACAGTGGTGCACACCTGTAATCCCAGCACTCAGGAGGCTGAGGCAGGAGGATTGTTACAAATGCGAGACCAGCCTGGGTACAAAGTGAGCTCAAAGCCAGCCTGAACTGCACGAGACCCTGTCTTAAAAAGAAAAAAAAAAAAAAAAAAATCCCACAAAAAAACCCCCACCCAAAACCAAAAACAAAACAAAACAAAAAAACACCCCAAAACAAAAAAACAAATACACCTCTTAAAGTCTAAATGTTCCTGTAGGATTCAGTATTAGCCATTTAATAGTGCTCAGGATGAAACAATTTCACATATTAGAGTTAGTCATCTAGCAAGGCCTGTGTAAGGGCAAGGGGATGGAGTTTAACACAATTAAGGGCCATTAGAGTTCGGTGCACAGACAGAACTAGACACACACACACCCCCAAAAAACAATAACAAAAACAAAGCAAGGGAACACTGAGCACTAAAAATCATATGTTACTGAACACAAGAAAATATAGGCTGAAAATATATCAACAAGCCAACTAGAAACAAAGCCAATTTTAACCTTCTGGTCATGGTTTTCCTAAATTAAAGGAATTCTCAGCCAGAAATGGTGGCACATGCCTACAATCTCAGCACTTGGGAGGCTGAGCCATGAATTTGAGGTCAGCCTGGACTACACACTTAAAGGCCAGCCTGAACTACATAATGAGATCCTGTCTCAAAATAAATAAACAAATAAAATAAGTAAGTGGAATCCTCTACATGAAAAAAACAAAAGGACTTCGGAACATATCAAAAAGGTCTTCACCAACAACTCAAAATACTGATACAAAGGCTTTTTCTTACTATTTTAGCTCTTGATCTGCAAATTCAAGCACAGCTTGTGCAACTCAGCAACTTATTGAGACCCTGTCTCAAAATTAAAAACAAAAACAAACAAAAGTATGGGAGTAGGATTACAACTCCATGGGAAAGTCCTAGATTCAATCCCCATTACCACACATATAACACACAAAGGTCAAATCCCTAACTGCTTAAACTTTCTATTTGTTTTTCTACTTTGTTATAGGGTGTTACGGATTAAACCAGGGCCTTGCACATGCTAGGAAAGTGCTCTACTACTAAAATATATCCCCATGCCTACTCTGAAATTTAAACTAAAAAAATTCCAATTGAAAATTAGCAAATACTATACTTCTGCAAAGTTGAACTGTAAAGGAGACAACTGAAATAGTTTAGGTTCCTTATCATCTACCATCTATTATTCATATTATCCATTCCCCATCAAACAACAACAACAACAACAAAAACCAGAAACAAAACTAGTCCTAATGGCACAGGCCTGTAATTCCAGCACTCAGGAATCTAAGGCAGGAAGAGCATCAGGAGTTCAAAGCTAACCTGAGCTACATAGTGAGTTCAAGGCCAGCCTGAACAGCACAGTAAGACCTTGTCTCAAAACAAAAGATGAAAAACAACCCCACAAAACCAATACTCTAATAATAATTTATCAATTTACAGTATATATACCATGGATGTTTTTCATTCTTATCTTCAAATAACTCAAAAAATAAAGTTATTACACAAAACAGCGTAAGATAAAAAAATAAAAAATTTAAAAAACAGCATAAGATCAAAAAGGAAACATATGAGAACAAAACATAAGCAGAGAACAGAGTAGATTACAAAGCATCATGAAGCCACATGGCTTGACTGGGTTGAATGCTAAGAAAGTGCTGCACAGCAAAGGAAAGCATATTCATTTTCTCTAAAGAAATGCCAAAATAAATAAATAAAAGAAAAATGAAGCAAGTGCCAACTGGGCATGGTAGTGCACATCTGTAAACCTAACAATACTCATGAGACTGAGGCAGGAAGATTGCTGCAAGTTCCTGGCCAGTCTGGGCTACACAGTGAGTTCAAGGGTAGCCAGATCTACATAGTAAGACCCTATCTCAATTAAAAAAAAAAAAAGTAAAGCAAGTGCCTGGGAAGACTAGCCTCACTGACTCTCATGAAGAAGCTCACCTAACAAGGACCTAAGTGATAAGTGGCTCTGCAGAACAGACGGTAACAGGGAATTCCAGACTCTGCACTCCATATAACTTTCACAAGGAATTTCATCATTTAAACAAGAGTCTATCTTGGGGGTGAGAGGCAGACAAGATACCAAATAACAATTACCATAATAGAATTGTACTTCTCAGTTGTCACGGTGAAAGCCTGAAATGTCTTTTCTTTCCTTTTTTTTTAATCTGGGGATTGAACCCAGAGCTTTTGTATTAAGCTATAATCCCCAGCCCTTCCCTATTTTTTTTTTTTTTTTGAAACAAGATTCACTGTTACCAAGCTGCCCGTGCCAGCATCAAACTTGCAGTCTAATTGGTCTATCTCAGGGTGCTGAGATTGCAGGCATGTGCCACCATACCTGGAATGAGTAATTTTTAAAATAAAATTCTATACCTACACAGTTTTTTTTTACATTTTGTTGTTGTTGTTTGGTTTTGGGTACCAGGGATCAAACTCATGTCCTCACACTTGCCAGGCAGGCACTTGTGGTTCTGAGTTAAACCCCAGACCCCTTGTTTTGTCTTTCTATATAGTTCAGGCTAGCCTTGAATTCATTATGTATCCAGGTGTTGTGGTGCATGCCTATAATCCCAGGACTTGAGAAGCTGAGGAAAGCAGATCTCCATGAGTTCAAAGCCAGCCTGGGTTACATAATTCAAGGCCAGTCTGAACTACATAGTGAGACCCTATCTTTAAAAAAAAAAAAAAAAATTATGTAGCCCAAATGGCTAACTCATAGCAGTCCCCCTGTCTCGGCCTCCCAAGTGCTGGAAAATGACATTTTAAAAACAATATTTTAGGAGATGAATCTTGTGACCAATATGCAGGTAATATCATGGGACATGTTTATCTCCAGTGAACCGTAGTCAAATTTGACAGAATGATGGAAACAGAAGAGACTCATATTAGAAAAACTACTTAATAGACAAACCCAGTCAATTTTTACCTTAAAATGCCACAGTGAGATAAATACACTTTCACACATGCAAGAAAGGTCTCAAAATACACTTCCTATGCATCCTATATTCAATAAGCTGGGAGGGGGGTGCTTCATTAATAGGGTCATGGAATTTAACAAAGCATATAGCATAAAACAGAAGCAAAGGGAATCCCCAACACGACATTAGAGGTGGCCAAAAATAACTGAGAATAACCAGCCTTGACTGAAGCAGACTAAAGAGTTCCAGGGAGAGATTACACTACAGAGGTACACTGGCAGTAAATCAAAACCATCTGTACATCTCAAAAGAAATTTTATTTTTTTCTAAGAAATGCTCTACAATAAAACACATCCAAATTTCAGTGCAAGTTTACTGGTTTTTATAAAAGATAAAACCGCACTCAGTTGTCAACTAAAAACTAGAACCACTGAAGAATGTCCACTGTTGGTGGTAACCTAGTAAAGTTATTTTGTGTTTTTCCATCAATACAGAAACTAATGGTAAGAGTGAAGCAACACCAGATGGAATGGCACATGGTCAAACTTTTAAGATGGTTTCTTTGAAACTTAACATGTTTGAGATTTTTATTTTGTTTTTGTTTTGGTTTTTTGGTACTGGGAATCAAACTCAGGACCTTGAGCTTGCCAGGTGGTCACTGTGCCATTGCAAAGAACAAACCACCATCCTGCTTGTGGAGACTTAGTAGATAATGCCTAAAAAAAAAAATGTTTTTTTTTTTAGTCCAAGAGTTAGCAGGAAAACACAGAGAAATAGATTTAAAAACACAGAGGACAAAGCCAAAACAACCTATGAACAAAATTCTAAAGCTATTGTTAAGAATGGCTACGAGGATCAGAGCATACAGGAGGGAATCAAAAGGAACAGAAGAAACTAAAATTTTTTTAAATTAATACACAGTAAGCTGCCATTTCAAGTGTGTAATCTGATCTATTTAACACATATATTCACAGAATTGCTTCCTCAACCAGTAGACAAAAATATTTCATTGCTCCAAAAATTCCCTTGTGCCATTCTTTTGTACTCACCCTCCCTTGACCCCAACTTTTGGCAACCACTGATCTATTTCACATAATTTTAATTTTTTATTTTTGACTTGTAGGCTTTTTTTGTTGTTTGTTTGTTTGTTTTGAGACAGGGTTGTACTTTCCCAGGCTGGCCTTGAACTTGCAGCAATCCTCCTGCCTCAGTCTCCTAAATGCTGGGATTACAAGCATGTGCCACCATGTAGTCATATTATATAACCTTTGGAGACTAGTTTTTTGGGGTTTTTTTGTTTTTTTTTTTTGTACTGGGGATCGAACTCACGACTGCGCACTTCCAAGGCAGGCACTTATGCCACAGCTAAATCCCCAGCCCAAGACTAGTTTCTTTTTCTCAGGTTAAAGTTGTCCAGATTTATGTAAGTTGTTACCATAGACGAACGGTTTACCTTTTGGTATTGCTGAATAGTATTGTACTGTATGATTATACCACAATTTGTTTACCATTCAATCTATGAAGGACATTTTCTAGCAACTAAGAATAAAGCTGATAAAAATATTGATTTGTATCACAATTTTATAGGACCCTAAATTCTAATTCTTCTAGGATATTTCCTAAGGTACTGCCCAGGTGTAGGGCTGATGGGTCCTATGGAAACTCCAAATTCAACATGTTATAAGTCTGTGTTTAACAGTTTTCCAGAAGTGCTGTGTTATTCTGCATCCCAGACAGTAGTGAGTATGGGGTTTCTCAGTTGTTCTGTATCTTCATGAATACTTTTGAGTTTCAAGTTTGGTTGTTCTAACTGTTTACAATGATATATCTCATTTTGTATCCCCCAATGATTAGTTAAGTATCTTTTCATTAGCTGATTTGCCACTCTATAGCCCTTGGAAGCACCTGCCAAAGCCTATTGAATATGTGTAAGTAAATTATTTTTTTTCTTACTGTTGAGTTTTTATAATGCTTCATATATACTGAATATGAGTCCTTCACAGACATGGAAATATTTTCTCCTAGTCTTTTCATTCTCTGAATGGTGTCTTTTGCAAGTAAGCTTTTAATTAAATGAAGCTAAATTAATTTGTTTTCTTTTATGAATGCTTTCAGCCAGGCATGGTGGCACATACCTATAATCCCATCACCTAGGGGACTGAGCCATGAGAGGATTGCCATGAGTTCGAGGGCAGCCTGGGTCACACAGTTCAAGGCCGGTCTGAACTACATGGCAAGACTTGGAACTTGAGGCAATCTTCCTTCCTCAGCCTCCCAAGTACTATGATACAGGCGCGTGCCACCATGCCTGGCCCTCGTCTTTTGTTTTTTAATTTTAGTATATAAGTGAGCATTTTGTTTTTTAATTTTGAGACAGGGTCTCACCATGTTGCCCAAGCTGGACATGACGTTGTGATCCTCTGGTCTCAGCCTCCTGAGAAACTAGAATTACTCTATAGGCATGTGCCACTAAACCCAGCTGTTGTTCAAATTACATAACTTCTTGTAATATATTTTCAAGTCCACTGATTCATCTGTCATTTCCATTCTGTCATTCAGCCCACCCAGTGAGATTTTAATTTCCTTTATTTCTTAGTTCTAAAATTTCCATTTAGTTCCTTTTATATTTTGCTTCTTTGGTAAGACCTTATATTTTCCCACTTATTCCTGGAGTACAGTAGTAATAGGTAATTTACTCTTTTTGTGACAAATTTAACTGTGTGAGCCTGGCATTATCATCTACTTTCTTTTTTAAATGTGAGTTCAGCTTTTTCTCATTCTTTTTAAGTTAATTGATCCTAGACTATATTCTTGGGTATTTTGGACATGTTACAAGACTCAAGGTCTTACTTAAATCCCACCAAAAATGTAGGTATTTTTGTTTCAGCCAGTAATTGACCCAATCAAGTCCATGTTTCAAGAACTGACCAGAAGCTAGGTATGGTGGTGTACGCCTGTAATCCCAGCACTTGGGGAGGCTGAGGCAGTAGGATCACTGCAAATTCAAGCTCCTGCCTGCCTCCACTGAGGCCACTGCAGCCACCATCAAGGACTGCTTGAAGCCTGGTCAAAAGAGAATGAAGGAAGAACAACAACAAAAAGAACAGAAGGATGTGAAATGTCCATACATGAGTAAGAATTAGAGGACTTCTCCAGACGGTCTTCAGGATACACTATGTTCAGGCTGGTGCATACTGGTAGGAAAAAAATGTTAAACTCACCGCTGGCTCAGTGGTACTCTGAATTCTGGTCTTCTTCCCCAAATCTGCCTCTTACTATTTACTTTTCTCAGTCCTCAAATAGCCACTCCAAGCATTCTGTCCACGTATTATAGCTGCATTCAGTGGGAAAGACAGGGTGAAGTGTGCTTACTATATCTTATCTGGAACCAGAACCTGGACTACTGTTGTTCATAAAAAGCTTTGTATAACTGATTATTCTACTTGGATAACTTTGATTTTAAGAAATTAAAAAAATTTAGGCTGGGCATGGTGGTACATCCCTGTAATCTAATCTGGGAGGCTGAGGCAGGTTGATTGTGACTTCAAACCCAGCCTGGGCCACTGCAAGCCAATTTTGTAAATTCTTATATATTTGTGTACCTTATGTTATGTCTGTTTCTGTAGTAAAACACTGATACAAAACACAAAACCCAACCCAGCATGGACGATTTAGTGACCTAAAGAGACCCTGTTCTCAAAACAATAAAAACTATACAAACAGCTGGGAACATGTTCAGTGTAAAGGCCCTGGTACAGCAAAATAAACAAATGAATAAATATATACATACTGAGGAAAAGGGAAAAAGAAAATAGCAGGATTATAATTTTAAACATTTGCAACTTTTGAACAATATATATTTACAAAAAATTCAAGCTCTTAATTGTATTTTATTTCTTTGAATCATTTTCATATGGATTTTTTAAAATTTTAAGATTATCATATAGTATACATTTGTTTTGTTGGTTTGGGTTTTTGAGACAGGATCTTATTATATAGTTAAGGCTGGTCTTGAACTCACTATGCAGCCCAGGTTAACCTGAAACTCTCAGCAACCTCCTGCCTCAGCCTCCTCAGCTGGGATTAAAGGCAAGCACCACCAATTTATATGTTATATATTTTTAAACATGAAAAAACACCAGTTATTCAAAGTATGAGACAAGTGAGAGGCTATAAACTAAGAAACCAAAAAGTTCAGGATGATCTAAATCAAAGAGTTTGAAGAGAAGAGGGAGGAGAAGCAAGCCAGGTTATTTCTGTGTCTTCCATGCCACACTAAAGAGTAGGGGCTGCTTCACCGGAGAAAGGAAAGGCCTTCAAGGGCTGGGGAGTAAAATGTCTGATCTGTAGGCTTTTTTTTTTTTTTTTTTTTTCATTTTATTTTTGATCAGTAGATTTAAAGGATAACTGTTGCAGAACTTTAAGGCAGATAGAGAATGAGTCTTACTAGTTGAATCTAAGAGATTACAAATTGCAGAACAGTACATATAGCACAATTCCATATGTTTGGGGCAATGAGGGAGGGAAGTTATATTAAAAATCATAGAGAAAGAATCATTTTGATAGCAACTGTTAATGTCTGGTTGTCTTATTGTAAAGTGCTGTGTTGCTTATGATGTTCTGTTCTGATCTGCTTTGTTCTGCCCTCTTTTGTTTTATTCCCTTTAAAATAAAAAAAAGAAAAAGTGAAGAAAAAAATCATATATAATTATATATTATTTCATATGATTTTATATACACATATAATACATATAGAACATTTCTGGGAAAAAACCAAGATAAGCAATATTAAATTTTGGAGAAGGAAAATAGGCTGGGAGAGAAGGTTTTACTTGTACATTTTTTGAGTTTGATTTTAAAATTTTTTTTATCTTAAATACAACTTTAAAACTGAATATTAGCTATAGGTAATAAAAAAAGATAATGAAGGAACCTAATACTCAAGATCAATGGTATTATCAGCTAGTACTCACTGCTATAGATTTCCCCACAATAAGGTATTCTCAACTATTTATAGTTCACACTGCCAAAACAAATTTAATTGCATTATATTATCCTATTTTCACTATTTTCAGACATAACAAAATCTAAAGAGTTAAGAATCGATATTTAAGATATTTATAATTTCCATTATAGCCTATTTTTACATAAAAAGAATAGGTATTATTCTTTTAAATGTCTTAAGCACCAAAGGGTATAAAAGGAAAAACTTTGATCACCTATTTCCCTAACCCCCTCTAATTTCAACTCTCTCAAAGCTTCTTATGCTATATGAAATACCATACTTTGTGCATATATAGCATCTATAAATGTGTATATACAGAGATATACATACACATATTTCAAGGAAATGGATTTCTGCTCCTTAAAAGAATTTATGTTTATCCAATTTCTGAGTAGTCAGGCATGATGACCCAGGCCTATAATTCCAGCACTCAAGAAACTGAGGCAGGAGGATCACTGAGAGCTCAAGGCCAGCCTGGACTATGTAGAGAGTTCAAGACCAGCATGAACTACATGGCAAGATCCTATCTCAAAATGAAAACAAAAACAAACACAAATAAGAAAGAATAAGATTTAACTAAAAGTATATCCATAAATTTTCAGTTTTCAGGTGTGGTCACATACACCCATAATCTCAACCCTTGGAACACTGTTGGACCTTATCAAAATCTTTTTCTGCATCTATAGAGATGATCATGTGGTTCTTACTTTTGGCTCTATTGATATGGTGGATTACATTTATTGATTTACATATGTTGAACCATCCCTGAATTCCTGGGATGAATCCCTCTTGGTCATGGTGTATAATCTTCTTGATAATTTGCTGCACCCTGTTTGCCAATATTTTATTGAGAATTTTTGCATCTATGTTCATTAGAGAGATTGGCCTATAGTTCTCTTTTTTAGTTGGGTCTTTCTCAGGTTTTGGTACTAGAGTAATATTTGCTTCCAGGGATGACTTAGGAAGAATTGCTTCCCTTTCAATTTCACTGAAGAGTTTGAAGAGTGTTGGAATTAAGTCCTCTTTGTATTTTTTGCAGAATTCCGCAGTGAATCCGTCTGGGCCTGGGCTCTTCTTTGTTGGCAAGGACTTAATTACATTTTCAATTTCATTAATAGAAATTGGGTTATTCAGCAGTTTTACATCTTCCTGATCCAGCTTTGGTAGTTGGTATGTATCTAGGAATCTATTTCTTCTGTGTTATCGAACCTATGACAGTAGAGGTTTTTGAAATAGGTGTTGATCTTCTGTATTTCCACAGAGTCTGTAGTAATTTCACCTTTTTCATTCCTTATTGCATGAATTTGAGTTTTTTCTTTCCTTTTTTTAAATAAGGTTGGCTAGGGGTTTATCAATTTTATTTATTCTTTCAAAGAACCAACTCTTTGATTCATTGATTCTTTGTATTGTTTTCTTAGTCTTTATTGCATTAATTTCTGCTCTGATCTTCATAATTTCCTCCCTTCTTTTGGCTTTGGGCTTGACTTGCTCTTCTTTTTCCAGATATTTGAGTTGTAGCATCAGGTTGTTTATTTGTGTTCGTTCTGTCTTCCTGATGTAAGAACTCAGTGCAATAAAATTTTCCTCTGAACACTGTTTTCATTGCATCCCACAAAATCTGGTAAGTTGTGTTTGTATTTTCGTTTGCTTGTAGATATTATTTAACTTCTTCTTTAATTTCCTCTGTGATCCACTGATTGTTCAAGAATGTATTACTCAGTTCCCATGTGTTTGTGGGGTTTTTGCAGTTGCTTTTATCGTTAATTTCTAGTTTCACGGCACTATGATCCAATAACATGCATGGGATAATTTCAATTCTTTTGCATTTACTTAAACATGTTCTGTGGGCTAGTGTATGGTCTATTTTAGAGAATGTCCTATGTACTGCTGAGAAGAATGTATATTCTGATGTTGTTGGGTGGAATACTCTATATACGTCTATCAAGTCCATTTGTTCACAGGTGTGATTCAGTTCTGTTATTTCTTTGCTGATTTTCTGTCTAGTTGATCTGTCCCTTTGTGTAAATGGCTTGTTAAAATCTCCTGTTATAATTGTGTTATTGCTTATTTGATATTTAATTTTTGTTAATATTTTCTTTGTATAGCTGGGTGCTCTGGAATTTCATGCATATATATTTAAGATTGTTATCTCTTCCTCTTGAAATTTTCCCCTAACTAGCATGTAGTGACCTTCTTTATCTCTTTGGGTCATTCTTGGTTTGAAGTTCACATTGTCTGCAAACAGAATAGCTACTCCTGCTTTTTTTGGTTTCCTGTTGCATGAAGTATTATTTTCCATCCTTTGACTTTCAGTCTATGGGTTTCCTTTTGGGTTAGATGGGTTTCTTGCAGACAGCATATGTTTGGATGTTGTTTCTTGATCCATTCTGCCAGTCTGTTTCTTTTGACTGGTGAGTTGAGGCCATTTACATTAATAGCTAACTGTTATATGTTGGTTTATTGTTGACATGTTATCTTTCTGCTGTTGTATCTTTACCTTTCCTTTCTGTTTAATTGTCTGCCTTGCTTGGTGGTTTTATCCTATGTGTATCTAGAATGTCTTTCAGTATTCTTTGTAGGGTTGGTTTGGTGTTCATGAAGTTTTTCAGCTGTTCTTTGTCATGGAAGTATCTTATTTCTCCATCCATTTTGAAGGACAGTTTTGCAGGGTATGTCAGTCTGGGAAGGAGTGGTTTTCCTTTAGGATCTGAAATACTTCACTCCATGCTCTTCTTGACTTCATTGTTTGTGTTGAGAAGTCTGCTGTGATTCTGATAGGTTTTCCTTTATAGGTGATCTGTCTTTTCTTTCTAATAGCGTTTAGTATTCTTTTCTTATGGTGGAATTCTGGGATAGTGATTATTATGTGTCTGGGTATAGTTTTATTTTGGTTATGGCTATTTGGAGTTCTATATGCTTCACTAATCCAAATGTCAGTTTCCATTCTCATGTTTGGGAAGTTTTCAGCTATTACTTCTGTAAATATCCTCTTGATATCATTTGAGCTGTCCCCTTCTTTTTCATTTGTCCCTATTAATCTTTTTTT
>PVJX010043037.1:0-13872 GCA_004027295.1 Dolichotis patagonum | reverse complement strand
CCACAAAAAAAAAAAAAAAAAAGAGAGAGAGAGACACTGATACTTGCTACAACATGAGTGAACCCTGAAAACATAGCACTGAGGATAAATAACCAGACACAAAAGACACATTGTAAGCTGGAACAGCACTGTGCCTGCCTGTAATCCAGCCCTTTGGGAGGCTGAGGTAAGAGGATCAAAAGTTCAAGCCCAGCCTGGGCAAGTTAGGGACGTGTCAAGATCTGGTCTCAAAAATAAAAAGCAATAAAAGGGCCAGGGATGTAACTCTAGGTTCAATCCCTAGTACTACAAAACAATAAAACAAAGGCATATTGTATGATTCTCTTTGTATGAAACGCCTTGAATGGGCGAAATCACAGTAAGATTTCTCTGAGTTCACAGGACAGAGAGATTCATGCTGGTACTGTTTGCACAAGTGAATGCGGATGTCTTGTGCCCTGGGTGAGTGATTTGGGGGTGACAATGCGCAGCGTACGTACCATTGTTGCCCCCTGATTGACGTGTTTTGAAATTTTTATTTTTTCTTCTTTTTTCTCTTTGAAATAAAATGGATTTTTTAAAAAATAAAAACTAAAATTAAACTGCATAAAACTTTAAAAAGTCACAGTCAGGACAGGCAGCAGATTAATAAAGGCTGTTAGGGCTCGGGGTGGGGTACACGGAGAGTGATGGTCTAGGGGACGGGCTCCCTTCCAGGGCGATGACCGTGTTGTGGAACTAGACAGGTGACGCTTGCACCATGTGGTGGGCTGACTGAACTGGGCATTTGATTAAGGTTGACTTTACCATAATTTGAATAATGGAACACAGTCTTGAGATTTACAAGATGCATAAGAAAAGGAAGAAGGAAGGCATCTCGTCAAGGTCATTGGTGCGGCACGGTGGCATAGACAGTCCTCCCCGTGACCTGGCTGGGGGTCCCTCACTCCCCTCAGCGTTTTGCCAAGGGCCTGCTTTTCCCAAGAAGGCGGAGTCTGACATCTCCTCCGCCCACGTGTGCCCAGGCCTCCCACGGACCGTTAACCTGGGATAAACAGAGGCACAAACAACTCACTTTCCTTTCTTAATTGTGTTCCTGCCCAGCAACGGGTCCAGCACGGGGTCCACAGTTTCGCCAATGTTCTCGATGAGCAAGGTGTCCCCTTCTGAGATGGCCTGCTCGATGATGTCCAGGTAGCTATGGGGACAGCAGAGAAGCAGGTTCCCAACAGCAGGCCCAGGGAGGGAGCCCTGCCTGCCCGGGGGATGGATGGAGAGAGGTCACCGAGGAGCCAGCAGCTGGTCCTTCCCCGCGAGGAGTCAGAGGCCTTCTGCCTAAGTGACCCCGTGGGTTTGGGGGAGGTGGAAAGGGGAGCCCCTGGGAGGCTGCAGAGCTGCGCACATTCACACCCCAATCTTGTGTGTGATCCAACAGGCAGGGCTGCAGCCCTGCTTCCCAGCTGGGAGGGGAACATACACCACACGAGGGTCCTGAGAACAGAAGCAGCCTGAAGCCTCCAGCGGCCCATGGCCGGACAGACTGTGCAGCCAGGCCGGGAGCTGATCCAGCTCTCCTCCACCGTAGGAGCGGCCGTAACCAGGAAAGGAAAGGCCCTGGCTTAACTCCACAGCGCTTGCTGGTGTGATCCTGCCTCACCAGCTTCCCAAGCTTAGGCTGTGTCTGTGCACAGAGGCCCGCTGTCCATTTGACAGACGCAGTGCCCGAGCTGTGTCTGTAGACCCAGGGCTCAGCCTGTCCGCTGCTGCCCCCAGCCCCCCGTTCTGCCCCACCATGCACCTCTTCTGTCCCAGGCGGATGGCTTTCAGCGCGCTTCCATATTTGTTTTTGATCCACTTGATCCCTTGCAGCTGGGCATCCACAATGAGGGGCCAGCGCTCTGTGTTGCACAGGATGGTGGCATTCTCGGTGGACATGCGGTCACTGGGGAGGCCTTGGTTGTTCCAAGAGGCCACGTCCGCGTCGTCTGTCAGCAGGCTCAGGGGGTCCAGGCCTTCTGTGATGGGGATGGGGACCTGCCGAGGGAGGGAGGGCATTCTGTCTTCGCAGGGCACTGGGATCTCATCACCTGGCGGAGAGCAGCCCCTGCCACGAGAGGCTGGAAGAGCCCAGGTGATGCGACCAGGGAGAAGACAGCCCTCAGCATCGGAAGAGGCAGCTTTGTGCCCCAGGACGGGCCTTTCTTAGCCTTGGATGGGCCTCTGCCTCCAGGCCAGGGTGCAGTGCAGCTGCTTTGGCTCTGCTGGGGAACCCCCCCCCCCATACTTTTCCTGAGTCCTACACAGAGCTGTGCTTCTTACCTTTAAGTTATTTATATAAGGGATCCAAAACTTATCCATCAATTCACTGCGGTATTTCTTGGTGAAGTAGCCCACATAGGACACAAAGGCGGAGACCAGCAGGACGTCTCCACACAGGGTGACCCCCTGGCTTTTGAAGTTCCCCACCGATTCAGCCCAGCGGACGTTTTCTGAAGCCAGTCCTCCTACCAGCCTGAAAGAAAGAGGACGCAAGGATACTGCTGGGGGCACTGGCCAGGGCCAAAAGACCAGCCCTCCGCCTTTAAATGGGTGCTGGCTGCAGCAGCATCTGGGAATGCTGTGACAGGTCATGCGTCTGTGTCTTGTCTACGCTGATGCCACCTGATCGTTTCACCCACCACTGAAGGTGCTGCCTGGACACAGTTGAGCTCACTCTTGGCTCACGGGTGATGGAGCCAAGGCGGGGACCATGGTGGCCACAGGACACGGCAGTATCCGGAGAACACCGGGCCCTGTGTGTGTACCCTACTTCTCTGGCCGCCAACCCGAGGCTGGGTCCCTGACCCTAACTGTGCATCATGGTCTGAAAACATGATGGGACTGAGAGGTTGGTGCGGCCACCCAGCAGCCCTTGCTTTCTAGTGTATTAAAGTCCACTTCGACGTCCTTGTCAGGCAAGGTCAGCTCCCCAGGCTCATGGCAGAGTGTTTCTGGACCACCCCAAGGCTGAATCCAGCAACCTGAGCCCACCCAGGCTTCCCAGGTCATGCTGACCACTGACCAGTCACTGGCCGCCAGCCCACTGGGGAGGAGCAAATTCAAGAATGAGCTGGAATCTGGGCAAGATGATGTCTGGCTATATAATCCCAGCACTGGAGAGGCTGAGGCAGGAAGACTACAAGTTTGAGCCCAGCCTAAGGGACTTAGTGACTTCACGAGACCCTGTCTCAAAATTTTAAGAAAGTGCTAGAAACACAGCTTGGTGTGAAGGCCCCTCAGTCCCCAACACCAGAAAACAAAACAATAAAACCAAACAAAACAGGACATGAAGTTCTATGCAAAGGCCCTAGGTTTAATCCTCTAAGAAACAAAACCGAAAAGTGTTGAAACCTCATCTGCTGGAAGTCTGCTTTCGGCTAAGATGGATTTACCAGAACTGGATTCACCCTCCTGCCTGTAGCAAATAGAGAAACAAAGCTGGGTGTGGCGGCACAGGTGTGCGGTCCCTGCACCCAAACAGGCTGAAGCAGACCGATCACAAATTTGAGGCCAGCCCGGGCAGCTTGGTGACTTAATGAGACTCCATCTCAGAAACAAAATAAAAAAGGGCTGGGGATGAAGCTCAGTGTGAAGGTCCTAAGTTCAACCCCCAGTACAAAAACAAAGGAAGCACTCGGGAGACTGAGGCAGGAGGATCGTTGCAAGTTCGAGACCAACCTGGGCTGCAAAGTGAGCTCAAGGCCAGCCTGCAGAGCGAGACCCTGTCTCAAAAAGAAAAAAAAAGGGGGGCTGGGGATTTAGCTCAGTGGCACAAGCGCCTACCTCGCAAGCACGCGGCCGTGAGTTCGATCCCTGGTACCGATTAAAAAAAAAAGGAAGCTGTGAGCAGGTTACACAGCACTGCCCTAGAGCCGGAATCCAAGAGATAAGAAATAGTGTGAGAAGTTTGTGCCCCAGTGCATGGTTTATAAGGGACGAGTGTGTGTAATGAAGTACAATCTGTCCTTCTACCGTCCTTGTCCACGGGTTCAACCCGCTGCAGATGGAAAATATTCAGAACACCCGCATCTGTCCTGGATGGGCACACTGTGCTCTGAACAGTGCAGTGCAACAGCTGCTTAGCTGGCCTTGTGAGCGTCAGGGATTACGAGTGGTCAGGGGTGGTAAAAGACGGGAGGACTGTGAGGTTCCATGCAAATACTCCGCTGTTTTACAGAGTGCTGAGCGGCTGCAGATTTGGGTATCTATGGGTGGTCCCGGTACAGCCCCCTTTTGCAGGGTGCCAAGGGGCCAGCGTTTCCCCCAGAGCACACTCCTGTGGACAGTGTCCCAGGCAAGGCTGGGTCCCTCGGGATGCTGCAGGGCGAGAGGGCCAGTCTCCGGCGGGTGGCACAATGCCTGGAGGAACCCACTTCAGTTGATCCTGATTTCTTTGAGCTCAAAAAGCAAAAGCTGCAACCTGGCTGTGTTCACCTGTGTCCCTCCCTCTTCCCCCGAGGCCGTTCTGAGGGCCTGTCCCTTCCAGGGGGCCTGGGAGGCAGGGGGGTGACCTTGGTGGGCAGCCAGCTACCTGTTAGCCAGGGAGATCACTCGATTGGTGGCATCGGCCTCTTGCTGACACTTGATCTTCTCGGCCGTTGCTTTTTCAAATGCTGATGTTAAGTTGCTCAGGTTGGCATTGAGTTCCTGGAAAGTCAAGTGGGAAAGGTCTGAAATAAAGATGCCAGGCATTCCTAGCTCCCTATGTGTGCTGAGCGTGGGATGGGGCAGCTCATAAGTGCCCAGGGCCCTCCTGAGCGCAGACGGGTGCATGCTAAGCGGCCCCTGGCATGCTCTGGTGCCCACCTCTGCCTGCATTCTCTCGAGCTGCTCAATAATTCACAACAGCAGGCTGAGCCAACCCACTTTAAACAGAGCTATTGACCGACAGCGTGAGCAGGTGGCTCGGTGTTTTGCAGGGCCGTGGGCGAGCGAGCACTTACTGCAATCTTGTTCTTGATCCAGGACAGCTTCTCCTGGGCTTCGGCCAGCTCAGCGTTGGCCTCCTCCAGGGCCTGCCTCTTGGGGGCCACGTCGCAGTAGACTTCGTAGAAGCGGACGATGTTGATGCACCAGGAGCACAGGCCCGCGGCCGCCGTGGACTTGGAGCGGATGAACTCCGGATCGAACGTGGGGTTGCCTTGGTAGGGCCTGGAGAGAAAACCAGGGCTGCACGGGCTCTGCAGGGACGCAGGCCCCGGGTCCAGCCTCCCGTGGCTGGCTGGGCATTGCCCACCATCCTAGCCACTGATGACAGCGCAGGACAGGGCAGGTATTGCCCGTTTTTCTTTTGCATCTTGATGGTTGCAGAAAGAAAGGAGAAAAAATTACAGTGTAAGAGTCTGGTGTGGTGGGTTTAGCTCAGCGACTCAAGTGCCTGCCTAGTAAGCAGTGTCGTGAGTTCGATCCCTTGGAGGACTTAGGGCGAGGAAGAGGAGACTTGAAAGTCGAGACTTCAGGCTTGGGCTGGCAAAAGAAAGACGCTGGCCTCTACCACTCTGCCCTCCCAGTGCTGGGTAGCTGATCCCATCTGAACCCTCTACAGTACCACAAGTAAGAAGACCATGGTTCAGAGTGGGCTGGGAACTTGGCACGAAGGACACCAACAGAAAGTGGCAGAACCAGGATCGCCCACCAAACGCTCATGTGGGCACCCAGTGTCAGCACTGTCCCAAAAGCACTCTGCATGACACCCTTGCTGCGGCCACAGCAGGGGGCCACCACCTCCCCAGGCCTCCCATCGCCCCTCCCACCCTTCCCACTCTGCCCCTCTCCCAGGCGGCACAATCAGGGGACCCGAGTCCCACTGCTGCAGGGAGGAGACGTATCAGAAGGAACAGTAAGGGACCCGGAGGAGCACCCACCAGGGCAGTGCAGGCCTTCTAGAAACAAGCACCCTAAAAGTGATCACAACCAGCCGGGCGTGGTGGCGCACACCTGTAACCCCAGCACTCGGGAGGCTGAGGCAGGAGAATCATTGCAAGTTCAAGACCAGCCTGGGCTACAAAGTGAGCTCAAGGCCAGCCTGAACTGCATAGTGAAACCCTGTCTCAAAAAAGACAAAGACAAAAACAAAGCAAAACAAAATGATCACAACACCATTAAGCCCAACGAACTCAGCTGTCAGCAGGAAGAAACAGGAATGGATAGTTTGAGATATTCACTGGAGAGTAATTCGAATTTCAGTTGGAAAGTGGCTTTCTCGGCTCCCTCCTGTTTGTTGTCTGCTCCGAGCTGCTGCGGAAGTGAGTGTGTGTCTTTACACACGCACCCTGCGGGCAGCCTCGCAGGAGCTGGGGGATGAGGAAATATTCTTTGAGGCGATGCTGTGACAGCCAAGTGGAAGAGGCCCAAAGCCGAGACGGCACGCTAGGGGGTACACGAACTAATGCGTGGGCTCCAGGCAGCTCCTACCCCAGTTTATGGATCGAAGTCAGAAGTGTTTTGGTAACACAGGCAGAAGTTGTCTTGGTCACAATGTTAAGTATGGAATCACTGTATTTTGGTGATTATTTCAACTATGGAAAGCCCAAGAAAAAAGCATGGAAAGAAATGTTCCTGAGGTTTTCCTGGGCTGGCACATGCCTCCAGGGCAGAGCGCTTGGCTAGTACATGGGAGCCCTGGGTCCCATCCCCAGTGCCCCCTGAGGTGCTGAGAGGATACACACAGAAGAGACAAAGTTTGACACCGGCCACACCCTGTGATGGGCTCACTGTGCTTCCTTGGCTTTTCCCCTTAGACTTCCATGCTGACCAGCAGCTCAGCCCTTTCCCTCACAAGGCGGGCTGGGAGATCTTGGGGTCCCACTGCAGCCACGCATGTAGCCTTCTCTCTAAGGCACGGGCAGGTAGCTCTTGAGATTGGGTTGCCAAGGGATGGCCAGACAGGGACCACGCAGGGTGAAAAACGGGTCTGGGTGCTCCCAGAGTGGAAGGAATTCCTCATGAACCTGAGCTTAGTGGACTTTCTAGGCTAAAATGTGGGATCCCTGGAGCCCTCTTACCAGTCTCAAGGCCGCCCTAGAGGGAACCACCGACAGCCCCTGGGGCTGCTTCCGGATTGGGGTATTCTCTCAGTGGGACCAGTGACAAGGACACCCCAGGGCCTCCAGCTACTTGACGGCCTTGTGTGTGTACACACACACTATTAGTACATGCATATATGAGAATGCTCACGCTGCATTCACGCAGATGTGTGCACACATAAGTGCGCTTCACTGTGTATGAACATGCACACTACACGCATGCATGCACACATACCTTTTAGCATGTACGTGCACACACACTGCATTCAGGTATATATGTACATGTGCAGCATGCATGAGCACACACGGCATGCATGTGTATGTGTGCATGTACATGTGGGCACATGGTATTATATATGCATGCATACCACATGTGTACAGTGCATTCATGCAATGTGTTTTAGTGGATGCACCATGCACAGTACATTCATGTATTTGCATGTATACGTGCACTGTGTAGGCATATGTGTATACACACGAACAGTGCATTCCTGTGTACTTGCATGTACAAATGTGTACACATGCATGCATGCCCTGTATTTACATGCATGCATGGACATACATGTATATTTTAGTATGTGTCTGAATACATGTGCACGTGTCCATGTGTGTTAGGACATGTGTATATTCAGTGTGTGTGTGTGTGTGTGTCCACTGTGTGCACATGTGTGTATGTTAGCTGTCTTATGGGGACTGACCTCTCTCACAGTCCTGGGGTCCCAGGGTTCACTGCTGCAGAGCTTATGAACTGTGTGTTCCTGCCTCAGGTGTGGGGAAGCAGCGGCTTAGATTTCCAGCTGCAGCCCCACCTGCCCCAGCTTCCTGGGGTGGAGGAGACACAGGATGATGGGGTTCCCCAGAAACCTGGGGCTGTGCTGTGCTTTGACTCTCCTGACAGCTCAGGCGTAACCACACTTGCCAGAGGGTCGCACACCATTCTTGGATTCCAGCCTGCTCAGCTCGGCCCAAGACCCTGAGCCCAGGGTAAAGACGTCCAGGGCTGGTAGCAGTTGCCAGCAGAAGACCCTGGGCCACGGTGCCCCGGTGAGGCCGGGACTCACTTGAACGCTTTCAGGCAGGCCTCGGGGATGTGCTCCTTGTCAAACTTCTTCAGGGAGTCCAGGAAGGTGTCCACTTTGCCCATCATGATCTTTGCAGCCTTCCAGCTCTTGTCCTTTGGGATCTTGCCCCCGGGTGCAGTCAGAATCATGACAGCGGCTGTGACATTGACTACGGCGTCGGGGGGAGACCCGAAGGACTTCAGCTCGGTCAGGTTGTTCTGCAGGGGACGGGGGCTATGTGAGAGCACTGTCACTGAGCCCAGTGTGAGGGCTGTCCCCTGTCTGCTTGGCCAGCCTCCTGCACCCCTTTGGTTTCCTTGTCACCTTATTCAGCGTGTCCAGGGCCTCCTGGGCGGCCAGCAGGGCTGGCTCTGCCTTGGCCAAGTCTGTCTCACAAGCCTTTTGTTTCTCAGTGACGTTCTAGATGGAAGCCAGACAGGAAAGGACAGAGCAGGTCTGTCTGTCTGTCTGTCTGTCTGTCATCGGGGGTGGGCAGCAGAGTGAGGAACGGGGCTGTGGTGTGGAATGAGGGGTGCAGCCAGGGCCCAGCAGCTCTGGGCTTTGCAGAGGAGGCCACAGAGCCTTTGCTGCCCATTTCCTGGCCTGTGTCTGGTGCCCCCGCTTCCTCCGCCCTGCGCCTCACTGACCTCTCAGGTCACAGTGGGGCTGGGATGGTGGACTGGGACCCTTCTGCTGGTGCCAGCTTCCTGGAGTGACCCAGACCTCTGGCGGGCCCCGAGGTCTTCTCATATCTGAACCATCCCTTGATCCCCCCAAAATGGAGCCCCTCAGAGAGCATAGCTGATCCTCTAAGAAGGCAGACCTGGCCCTCCATGCCTGCGAATGTCATTCACTCCCTGGCTCAGGAAAGCACCTCTGGGTGCGGAGCAGAGAGCAGAGGGAGAGTGTCTGGGTGTCACCAGGCCCTGAAGGCCTTGGGAAACCCCAAAGGGAAAGATTGGGGGATGTCTCCACACCCTCGTCCCCATTCAGGGCACCGAACGTCCCTGGGGATCCCTTTGTGCACCCTACTTTGGTGGGACTTGACTAGGAGGCACCCGGCAGCCAAGGTGGGCCAGCGTTCAGATTTCTGTCCCAGAGCACCCCTGAGTCACACGTGCGATGGAGGGCTGGGGAGGGAGGACGCTGGGATATCAGTGTTTCAGCGTCAAACAGCAGGTGGCTGGAAACAAGGTTGCTGGGTCCTGCCTGATTCTAACCAGGCCACCCATCCTCTGGAGACCTTGGGCAAGTTACTGACTGCCCAAGTCTCAGCTCCCCTTCTGCTTAACGGGCTGCGGTTGTATGAGCAGAAAGGAGAGAAGGGGTCACGCTCTGGACCACTCTGCCCCAAGTCGCCTCCCTTCCCAGCAGAGGTGGGAACCTCCGAGGCTGCTCTGCTGGCCAGGGGAGGTGGCTGTGCATCTGAGATGGAAAAAGTGACCTGCTGGGTGGGTACAGCTACCATCAAAAGGCCACAGGCAGCCACCACTCAGTGTAAAGTACTGTGTAGACGCAGAACTGATGGCACAAAGGGCAGGGGGAGGACGAGTAACCAGCCCCTACATGACCTCCGGGCTGCAGAGGCGCTCAAGAGAGTGCCCTGAGCAACGGTCTCCACCTTGGCCATCCACCCAGGCCAGGGATGTCCCCACTTTTCTGCCCCAGGAACCCCAGGAACCCTGCAGGTGGCACTGGGCCCCATGGGGAGGCCTGACGGGGCGTCAGTGTGTGGCAGCTTCTGAGGCAGTCCTGGAAGGCCTCACCTACCTTGTTGATGACCTCCACCTTGACTTCCTCCTCGTCGGCGATGGCTTTCTCTTTGCTGACTTTCTCTGTTTCCACACCAACCACCTGGATCAGCTTGTCTGCGTTTTCATTCTTCTGCTTGAGCTCCGCCTCCTGAACTGCCAGCTTGGCCTTCAGGTCATCCACCTACGGAGGAGAAGCCGGACGCTGGCGTGGGGGCCGCGGCCAGACCGTACTGCCTTCCGTGGGGCACGGAGGCCGGCAGCCACGGGGCCTCGCTTGGCAGCTGGGCTGCTGGGAGACACATTTCATTTTCTCAAGGGCTGGCATTTATCATGGACCAATTGTATACAGTGTCACTCCTGGTGCCATAGGGGTTGGCACTTAAGGTATTAAAACTATGTCAATTCAGTCACAATGGGGAGGGGCTCAGGGGCCCCAGGGGCCATCTGAGCTGGTGGGGAGTCAGAAAGCCCCCTGGGAAGCCAGTGTGAGGCCCCCGCTCACCCCCAGCCTGGGCAGGGAGGAGGCGGCAGTTCACTGGCTGTAAAGATGAAGGACGGGGCTCCACTGCAGAGGACATTTAAAGCCAGCCAGCCAATGTGAACATCAGCACAATCCAGCAGAAAGGATGAGGGCGCCCTCGCTGCTCAGCGCCCCGGTAGGACTGGTGCACTGGACGCCTTCTCAGCGACCACCTTGGACTGGAGAACTGGATCTCCCTGGATGCGGGGTGCAAGGCCTGTGCGCAGTGCCCGCTGGAAAGTCAGTGTCACAAAAGCGCTTTGACTCTGTCTAAATTGGAACATTGTTCTGTATCTCCGGTCTGGGAGTGAAAGTCTCAAACACAGGCATCCTGCTCATCCCACTTTACGCCTGGTCACACACACACACACACACACACACACACATACACACACGTGACCAGTTCCATGGAAACCGGGGGCAGCAGCGGCACCACGAGCCCTCAGGGGAAGGGCCCCACCTGAGAAGCTGTGCTCTGCAGCTTCATCAGCCCGTTCTCCAGCCTCTCGATTTTGGCCACCAGCTCCATCCTCTTCTTGGCCAGCAGGTTCTGGTAGAGTTTGATCTGCTCGAGAAAGGTTTTGGGTGTGGTGTAGTTGTAGCGCCGCTCGGTGGCCAGGTACGTCTTGGACATCTCGTTGACGGTGGTGTGCACGTAGGCCATGAAGAGGCTGATGGAGGTCTTCACTTCCGGCTGCCAGGACGAGATGGACCGGTCATCCCCCCACACCCTCCCAGAATCTCCCTGTGTCTGCCTCAGCGGCTCAGCAAAGCGGGGCTTCCAGAGCTCACGAGATGTGCCTCGACCCCGCAGGACCCCGCAAGAGGCTCAGAAGAGCGGTGTCCTCCGGGGGCTGCTATGAGCATGAGGGGACAGCCCAGTACCCGGGACATGGCAGAGCTCACTATCACACATGGGTGCACACACGTCCACTCACAGCCACGACCTGTACACCTGCGAAAGCACGGCATGTTCTTCTGTCTGATGGTTCAGCAGACACTTACCCTGCATGTCCTATGCCAGCCAGGCCCTGCCCACAGCCTGGCCTGGAAGCTATGCCCCAGAAACAGTCCAGGTGATATTATTCTTTTTTTTTTTTGTACCAGGAATTGAACTCATGACCTCACGCTTGGCAGGCAGGCGCTTATGCCACTGAGCTAAATCCCCAGCCCCGTGACATTATTCTTAATTCAGTTAATTTGAAAATGGATTTGTTCCACATGAGCTTCTTTGGCATCTACATGGTGGCCTTGGCTTATACCAGTGACTACTCCCGCTCCTAAGGGCCCCTGTCGTGGGCACCGGACCCTGGGCTTGTGCCCTGCCCCCCTCACCTGAATGCCCTCTGTTTCCTGCAGGAAGCGAGCGCTGACTGACACCAGTGCTTCTTCTGGCCACTCGTGGAACCAGTCAATGGCGGTGCAGTTGACCACGGCAGGGAATTTTCTTGCTCGCACACGCAGGATGGAGCCCACGGGGGAGAAACACAGGATCACCTGGACGTGGGGCGGAGGGGAGCCGCTCACTGGGCAGCGGTGCCAAGGCCGAATCTGTCGCCTCTGCAGCGAGCTCCTTTGTGACCACAGGGCTCTGCGGGGCCCAGTGTCTGCAGGCCCAGGGTGAGGTAGTGCAAGCAGGCTCCGGGTTGCCTGTGGCTGGATGGGAACCTTCCTTCTCATGGAGCCTCGGTCTCCCCTCTCTCCTCCTCCTCTGGTCCATGTTTTTGGGGTGCAGTTTGCTGGATGTGCCATGGCGTGGAACTGGCTAACTCTTCCTCTGATTTCCTAAGAGGAGGCCACTGCCCTGGACTGGCAGGAGCAGGCTAAAGGGGAGCCAGGAAGCGGCAGCACTGGCTGGGAAACCTGGGTCCCATACGCAGCACTCACTGATGGGGTGGACCAGCCAGGCAGGGGGTGCTGGGGAGGATACCAGCTTTACCGTATCCAGCAGGGCAACAGTGACTGCCCACAGATGCCCAGTGGGGCTGCGGGGTGGACCCTCCCCAGGACAGCCACCCTACTGAGCTCTGAGAGGGAAGACCAGAGGGCCCTGGCTGCTCTGCTGACAGCTGACGTGGAAGGGCCAGGTGCACCCATCTATTGAGACTCGCTGAGTGCAGGGACTCCTGAGTCCCGAGACAATAACCCTTGCCACCTCGAACTCGCCTAAGGGTTTCTACACCTGGGGAAGGACAGTCTCAACTGCAGGGGGCCGGGTAACAGGGAGCCGCGTGGCTCCGGGACCACGCCTGGTGTGGTCCTACCTTGAGCTGCTTGCGCACTTTCTCAGTGAAGAACTTCCAGCAGGCCTCCCGCGTGTCGGTCATGCCGAGGGACTTCACCTGCGGCCGCATGGACGAGATGATATTCTCCACCTCGTCATCCGTGAACAGCCCTGGGATCTCCCCCGAGGCCAGCAAGTCATTGATCAGCACCAGAAACTGCTCCTCGGCCACCTGCGAGTCGGTCATGAGGAACACCGAGGGCACGTTCTTCACGGCGGCCTTGATGTATTGCGCAGCTAAGTCGACCTGGACAAACCAGGACACGGGGCTCCGTTAGGGACATCCCTGGTGGCTGTGCAGAACCCACACCAGGGCCAGCTTCCTAGGACTGTGCAGGTCTGTAGAGGGGGCCTAAGCCATAAGCGGGGCGCAGCCATGCTTATAGTGGCCAGGCAAGTGTCAGGCAGCAGGTGGGTGGACATACACTATGGGGTGGGTCCATCGAGATAATGGCTGCAGCCTCAGATGGGAAGGATGGCTGGGAACAGGGATGCAAGTGTGTAATTCCAGCGTGTGGGGAATCTGAGGCAGGAGACTGTGGATTTGAACTGGGCTGGTACCTTAGTGACTCAGGAAAGCCCTGTCTCAAAACATAAAGAGTTGAGGACGCAGCTGCAGGCAAAGGCCCTGGGTTAGGACCCCAGGGCTGAAAAAACAAAGTTCTGACCCGTGCTACAACCTGGGTGACCTCGATATGATTCTAAGTGAAGTAAGCCAGACACAAAAGGACAAACACTGTGCGACTCCACTCCTGTGAGGTCTGCAGAGCAGTCACATTGCAGACACAGACGGGACGTGTCTGTAGGAAGGGGGTGGCCAGGGGCTGGCAAGGAGGACGTGGGAAGTTGTTCAGTGAGGACAGGGTGTCAGCAGTCCAAGATGACGGTGCCTGCAAAGAGCGATTACCTCCGCTGTGGCTAAACCTGGCCCTGTCTCCATGCACGGATATGTGCAGAGCTGGCTAAGCCATTTCCTTCTCCCTTCAGGTGGCTCTAAGCAGTGTAAACAGGGCCGGCTGAGGTGCTCATGTGGAATCTTTGAAGCTAGGTGACAGTCACTGTTTCCCCATCCTGTGACTCCCCAGACAGGGGTGAGCTGGGCAGGACGAAGAACCAGGGCTCCAGGGCTGTCTTCTGGGATTGAGCCTGGAGATCAGAGGCTGTGACTTCCCGGGGCAGAAAGCTTTGCGCATCAGAATCATGAAATGCT
>PVJX010043036.1:0-13881 GCA_004027295.1 Dolichotis patagonum | reverse complement strand
ATCAGACCTTAGCAGGTCCATAGTGGCACATGAATGCTCCTAAAATGGTGGAGTATGCTGGGTGGACCTTCAGCACATCCCATATGGCACTCTCAAACTCCCAGGCTGTTATAGGTTTCTGGGAAGGACTCTACCAGTTTCTGAGTGGCATACCAAGGGTGAACAGCTAGATGGGTATGCTGCATAGGACTTTAGCTCATACCACATGGCACATCAAAGCTCCCTATATGCTTGTGGCCAATGGGTGGGGCCCTTGTAGGTTCCAAATCAGGTGCCATGTTTGCACAGCAAGGTGGAACTTGCTATGCAAGACTTCAGCTCACACCACCCAGCACAGGAGGTTCCACTGCCACTTGGGGTCACTGGATAGGTCCCAGCCAAGACTCAAGAAACCTACCAAAGTTTCCCAGCTTTTGGAGATGCTGGGTGGGGTCCTACCACGTTCCCAGTGATGTGCTGATTTTGCACAACTAGGTGGAGTTTGCTGTGGAGACTTTGGCTCACATCACCTGTGTGATGGAATTCTCCATGTGTTTTTGACTTCTAGGCCTTGAATGTGAAACTAGCAAATTATATTTGGTTGACTTCAATTATTTTTCTAGAATCAATATGCTGTTATTCCATGAAATGATTTTATCTAACAGACACATCTAAAGGTAAGGACTGAGAGCCACCAGCTCTTATGGCCTGAGACTTCTAAAGAAGGTAAACATCGCTGATTCATTCTTTCCTTTTAAATCTAGCCACAGAACCTGTTAATGATTGATGATATTTGTATGAATTTGATAACAAATTATCAGGCAAAATGAAATAGTACATTTTTAACTTAAAAATAAGGCATTTATTTTAAATATTTTTGGATCTTGAGTTAGATATGCCATTATCATTGAATATTTTGCTTTTCTTTTCATTTGTGTACATGTCTGCAGTGTACAATGTTTTCATTCCTCTTGTGGAGTTGATATATGCATATAACACATCTTACTCCCTCTTTCAAGTCTTGTCTCCTCCACTGGTGGAGATTCTATGCCAAGCATATTGTACTAGACTGTTTGTATTATTAGAAGTTCTCAAAGTTTTACCAGTACTGCTCCCTCAGTATTTTGATCCCCTTCCACTCTGAGAAGGATTTTTTCCCTACTTCCTATTATCTATGTTTTATTTTGCACTTTCTATATTGGTTTACTCATATAAGACAAATTGTGCTCTTCTTCAAATAACACCCTTCTCATTTAAACAGCATCATCATGTGATAATCTGTGTCTTGGCTTACAATTCAAGAAGATGTGATAGTATCAGATGAACCTTCATGCAAAAAAAAAAAGAATCCAAGAAAAGTCAGTAATACAATTTGATTAAGAACATTTTTAGATAATTGTGTTTCTTTCATTAAGTTTGCATAGCTGCTAAAATATTTTGAGTATTTGAATTTCTCATCTTGCAGTTTGAAACTAAGTGCATATAAATTTTCCTGGATCAGTAGCCAGGCTTGGTGGCATATGCCTGCTGTCCCAGCAATCTGGGAGGTGAAGAAGGAGGGCCATAAGTTTGATCCTTACATAGACAACATAGTGGCTTAGTGTTATGGCTTGTGTCTAGATGTCCCCTCAAAAACTCATGAGCTCTTAGGTGGGGCTTTTTGGAGCAGTCTGAACCGAGAGTATGTGATAATGGGCAAAGGAGCTGTGGTACAAATTAGTTCACTGAGTGGAATTAACATTTCTAGATGTGCATAGTGGAAATCCCACTCTGGGTGCTGGTGGTTCATAGGTAGAGAAGGAAAGCAAGGCCTGCATTGCCACGGACTATTTCCCCTCTGCAATGTTCCTGTACTATGCGATCCTGCCTTCCATCCAGCTGACTGTGGACAGATAATTCTACAACCTGTGACCTGAAATAATCCTTTCCTTCTTTTACCTGTGAGTGCTGAGAATTTTGTCTCAGCAATAAGAAAAGTAACTAAGATGCTTGGCAAAGTCCTGTGTTAAAATAAGGTCTGGGGATGTAGTTCAGCGCGAAGCTCCTGAGTGCAATCTCCAGCACCACAAAAAAAAAACAAGTTTTTTTTTCTTAAGAAATTTTGGTAAATTAATTACACTGGGTATTCATTTAATTGTGCCTTAATGAGCTTAACAATTAGTGAGTTACCTTAATAACTGATGAGCAATCACTTGCCAAAATATTTTTACCAAAATACTTTTTGTCATTTAGGTAATGGAAAGAAATGGCAAGAGAGATGTGAGGGTATTTTAAGGTTCTACTTTATCCTGGTTTTCTGAAGCTGATCATTGTTTCCTTTTCTCTCTCTAAATACTAGCTTTGTTTATTTCATGTAAATGCACTATGACACAAGCAATTTTTTTAACAAAATGAAATACTTTCCACTTACACAAATTTTATTTCTTTGGAAAGCCAAAAGACTTTGACAGTAGTAACCTTGTTGTCTGTGCTTCACATGATAAATTCAGTTTTAAGCCATTGCTAACAAAATTGAATTTTATTTAAAACAACCAAAAAGTGCATATTGTGTTTACCATCTGTTCACAATTATGAAATTGTGATTAAATATCTATAAACCTTCTCATTCTTTCATTTCAATGCAATTTTCAACATTGAAAATCAATCATTAGTTTTAGTGAACATTTCTCAGGTTTAAAAAGGATGAAAACAATGAAGATAAAATTGCTACTGATATGCTGAACTTAATCTGCATCTGGAGAAGGGTCCAAGCTGGGATGGCTTGTTGCTGCTTGCAGAGCTGAGTCATTCTTTTGTTGTCTTGCTGCTATGCTCTTGTTGTTGTTTTGTTTTTTAAGACTAAAATTCAGGGATAATTTTATTTCCTTGATTTTTATTAAGTTTGGAATCTGTTGCTTTCCATTACACATAGGACCTTTTGAAATTTTAATTCATAGTATAATGTTTACATTATTCTTAATAAATATTGAGTTTCATGTTGCATACTTGTAACTCAGCACTGAGGGAGGTCAGAGAGTAAGATTGCAAGTTTGAGTCCCTCCTGAGAAACTTAGCAAAGCCTTATCTCAAAATAAAAAATAAAAAAGGACTGGACATGTAGTTCAGTGGTAGAGTATCTGTGGCTTAATTTCAAGTATTGCAAAATAAATAATTATGTATTACATTAATAGCATTCATCACATGCTTTATACATTACATAGTGCTAATAAATATTAAATATATATATATTTTTATATATATATATACTGAAAATAAGTCTGATGCATAAGGAGGACTCATAGACCATGTTTAGGAGATGGTTCTCATAATATTCCCACCTTGCATTTGCTAGAATTCTTCAAGCTGCTCTTTAACTTGCAAACCTTTGTCCTTCAGTTTGATGCACACTTTGTTTCACTACTCTTCTGTCAAACAATACAGTGGCTGTAATTCAGACAAGTAACCATAGTTCAACTACCTAAATGTGTGTCTGGCTCAATTAAAACCTGCATGTAAAACATTCAAAATTCAAATTGTATTATGCAGTTTTACAGTAGAAGCATTTTTAAAGTTTACTTGCTTGTGAAAGTACATATATGAAATCTGCAAAAGGAAAACTAATTAAATGCATTCAACTCCTGTGTGTTGTGATATGTCAGAAGAAAACCATCACAATCTTTATAAATTAATGGGAATTGGCAGTTTGGCCTTGATAAACACCTGATTTTACAAAATGACAGTATTTATAACTGTGTTTATTTGGAATTTGAATTTGATTAGATGTTCAATTAAACAATATCTTAATAATTTAACTGTGAATATTTTAAGAGATTTAAATTTATAATTTAATAATTTAAAATAACATACTTGCAATTTTAACTTCTCAAATTTGTATTAATAATTCAGTGAATAAAAGATTCTTAATATTAAGTGTAGGAAATTTAAATAGCATTCATAAGCCAAAAGCATTTGAGAGTGGAAGTGGATATAATTTCAGAACATAGAATTAAGGTCTATCTGTAGCATGTTTAATTAATATTCACTTGTTTATAAATAAGACAAAAATAGAGTAATGTTGCTTCTATTAGCCTGCGCTTTCTGGGAATATGATAATTTAATACTCTTATAATTTAATAAAACGTGGACTTTTGCATCACTATTTTCAATAAAGTCATGATAGGTGAAAAAATAATTTATTTGTCATCTGTTACTGTAGAGTTAATTTTTAACAATGAAAATATAGAAATATGTAACTACATTGACTTCAACTGGTAGTCATGTTTTTTTAATTATAATAATTTTAAGAATTAGAATGGGTATCTCTACTACACATTTAATCAGATGTCCTAAAATAAATATCAGCAGATTATGAGGCAAGAATAATCATTTTAAATTGAATTGGAACTTGACATTCTCTTTGTTTTATGTATGCACATTAATTCAAAATCCTTAATCTAAATAATAAAATTATAAATGAGGTATAAAGTTAAAAGACAAGATGAAAATATATTTCTATATCTTGCTAACATAAATTATGGAGCTAAAATAAAATGCACATATATTTGGCCTTAAATTTTTTTCAACCAATGAGGAAAAAACAATGAAAAAAACAGAACTCAAAATTGCTTTCAACTTGCATAAGCACATCAGAGTTCTTACTTCCTGAGTCAAATTTTCCTGTAAGTTAATGGTCTGTAATTCTTTAACATTCCCTTGCCATATGCTCAACTTTTTACTTTAGTGTTTATATAGACATGTGACATTGATTAATTATTTAAAATTCTCTCAAACCCCATTTTGCCTGGGTCACTTTTTGTCTTTAGTTATACCTTCTTTGTAGGCAAGCATCATAGCAAATATACTGACTTTGTGATCAAACTTTAGGTCATATAAATTTTCTGAAGAAAAATATATATGTGAATTTAAAATATATCCTCTCTAATTTATGAAATACAAAACAAAAGAGTCCTGGTAAGGTAATCTTAGTAGAGTCATTACATGACTGATTATGTTTATTCTATTTTTAATTGGTTTCTTTGGTTTACTTACTTTATTTTTACACTGATTTGATCTGCGTGTTAAGTCTGAGGATTAGCACTGTTTGTGGTGGATTTGTGAGCTCTTTTCCAATTTATGCAGTACTTGGGGCAACAAAAGCCTGAATTCATAATGCTCATGTTGTGATGGAACAGTGTACTGTTCCAAAATTAACCAGAATTTTCTATGAAGAACATACACAAGTAACAATGTTAGATCAACAACTAATATTTCATTGTCTAATTCTGTTAGTATTTCTCATTTTTGAACTCTTGATTATGCTAAATGAACTATCACAAGCTCATAAAGAATAAAATAAGAACTTAATGAATATAATGCTTTTTCACTGCAGAATCAGCAAGGATGCTAACACAATAAACTGATTATCTAATTTTATAAACATATAACTTAAACCACTAACATGCAAATTATTTTATGCATAGAAATATTTAGTATGTTATTAATGAATAAGAATTATCATTGATAATTCTTATTCATTAATAAGAATATCTTTTTCTAAAAATGATTATTTAAACATATTGCAGTGATACATGGAGTCTCAGAATTAGTTTTGTCAAATATTACAAATATATAGAAGTCACAACTGAGAATGTCTTTTATGAGGAGCTACTGTAGTTGTGAGAGTGGATTTTGAAGGATTCTGCAGAGGTAGGAGGAAGGCAGCCAACACATCACAGATCTCTTTGCTGATACAAAAATTTAGACATTTCCTCCCAAATAAATATTCTTTATATTATTGATTTTCAGAGTTCTCCATTAACTAATTTTGACAATTTTTTCCAGTGTTCACCTTGGGTTGTGGACAAGCATATTTTTGTAGGTCTTCACACTGTCATTACTGAGGTGCTTCCATGATATGCGTTAAAGATGAGAAGTGATTCTGACACCAAAAACTTTAAATGACAGTTTAATATACAGAAAGTAAGCAAGCGTCACTGCAGAACACTGAAGACCATGCAGACAGTGAGGCTTGTTGACAGCTGACTTCTCCCAGCAAACTGGTGTGTCCTATTTAATACACAAATCATTCAATAATTCAAACATATTATAGCTTTTGTTACAAATAATTCATGTATTGCTCTCTCAGGTTATTTATATTCAGTAATGTAAAGATGGAAATTTATTTGAATTCAAAAGAATGTTCTGGAAATGTTTTTGTTATAGAGATAGACCAATCTCTGTATTTTTTTCTCTAAGATTATTATTAATAAATTATAACAAAAATAATTATTCTAAAGTTCTGAAGGATATTTCATAGTTCTGATGCATTTTTACAATCAATGATATAAAGCATTTGATCCTTTAGGGATTTTTACTAATAAATAATAAATAAAAATAAGCTATCATCATGACAGATGCATATTCAATTTTTCCAAGAGCAATAATACTATATAATGCATTATGATCATGTAATGTTATAGATAAACAAGAGTGTTTACCAATATATTATAAGTAATTCCATTAGAAATGATGCTGTATAATTAAGTGTACATAAAGTACTCATGGCATTTAAAAATGAATCAATAATGAAACTCATAAGTACAATGTTATATGGAAATGTATCAAGAGTCAATGTTCTTACCAGGCATGGTGGTGCATACCTATAATCTCAGCACTCTGCAAACAGGCAAATGTTACGTGGTGAGTTCAAGGCTAACCTGAAATATATAGTGAGATTCTGTCTTTAAAAAATGTCTCTCTTTCCAAATGCACAAATGAAATGGACATTGTAATTTGGTCATTTCTTTGGATATATCTTAAAGAGAAGTGCATATTATTTCCACTTTGAATACCCAAAAGAAGAAAACTCTATCTTTCTTCTCTGTTTTAATTGATTGCTCTTCCTGGTAACTTATTTTGGTTTGTGTTATATAGAATTGTGGTCTTCTTTATCTCTTTTTAAAATAACTTTGAGAGCATTTTGTAGAACTGATTTGGTGGTCATGAATTTCTTCAGTTGTTCTTTATCATGGGAATATCTTATTTCTCCACTGATTCTGATTTTGCAGGGTACATTAATCTGGATTGGAGATTGTTTTCTTCAGGGTATGAAATACTTCACTGCAAGCTCTCCTTACCTTGAGCATTGTGTTGAGAAGTCTGCTGTGATTCTAATGGGTTTGCCTTTATAGGTTATTTGTATCTTTTCCTTAATCTCTTTTAATATTCTGTTATTGTACTTAATTTCTTAAATTTTGAGTATTATATGCTTTGCTGTAGATTTATTTTGGTCATGGCTATTTAGATTTCAATATGCCTCACTTCTTTGTATGTCAGACTCTTTATGCATGTTTCAGAAGTTCTCTGCCATTACTTCTCTGAAGAGATTTTTATGGCATTTACACTGTCTCTGGCTTTTTCACTGACTCCAATCAAATCTTACATGTTCTTCTTTGCTTTATCTTGAAACGATTGGATTGCTTGTTCATGGTCCCTTATTATTTTTAAAATACTTTTCCCTTGGTAGTCACTAACTGAAATCCTCTCTTTTAGATCTGATATTGTGTCTTTGCTTTTGTTCAATCTGATTGCATATACTTTCGATGGAATTTTTAATCTCATAGTTATCTGTGTTTCATGGCTCCCATTTCTTTCATATGTTGAGCATTCATATTTTCCATAGTTTTCCTAAGGCCCTCTATTTTTTATCTGTGTTTATACTAGATTTTTGGGGCTTATCTTTCATTTTGATTGTAATTTCTTTTTCTTCTTTCTTTCTTTCTTTCTTTCTTTCTTTCTTTCTTTCTTCTTTCTTTTTCTTTCTTTCCTGTTTCTTAACTTCTGTTGCTATCATTTCAGAAATCTTCATTGGATGGCTTCCAATTTCTTCTATCTTATTGTACTCTGGGCTTGTCTTGGGTAGGCTATGGTCTGGGGGTGAATTTTGCTTCTGCAACTTGTCATTTTCTATTTTTAATGTTGTTTTATTTTTGGTATTGATGCTCGTAAGTTTCTTATGGTAGATAGTTTTATCACTAGTATCAAGACTTCCCTGAGAAATTTCTCTTGTTTTAGAAATGTCTTCTAGGTGTAGGTGGCTCTAGGCTGTTGTGTATATCCCAAGGTTCTGCCTTCCTGATTTATTAATGATCCAGTGTTGCTATCTATTTTGCTCACCATGTAGTCCTTTGGTACCAAACCATGGTGATTTTTATAATCCCAAACAATCACAGTATTGTCATACAATTACAACATATATGACATCCTAGCTAAAAATGTACAATTACCATTAACAATAGCATCAAACACAGCCTTAAAACTGACAAATTGTGGTAACTCTTAATTTGGTAACTTTAACCATATGGACAAGATCTACAGTTATGTAACAAAACCCAACATAAATCAGGAAATTTTGTGCAATTATTTTCCTTCCTACAAAAATTTTAGCTCAAAGTGAGTAAATTTAACTGGTATAGGGGAAAAAAAACACAAATGAAGAGAAATATAATTGAAGCAAGATTGGAAGACAAAGGATGATCATGCAAGCTGTGGGAAACTGAAGAAGAGTGCAAGAGAGAAAAAATGAGAAGACAGCAAAGATTATTGAAGCAAACCAGAAGGACTAGAGACAATGTTCTCTCATGTGAACGTATCAAGAGATCAAGAGAGATACCCAACACTCAGGAGGCTGAGGCTGGAGGATTATTGTGAGTTCAAAATCAGCCTGGGCTGCAAAGTGAGCTCAAGGCAATCCTGAACTGCATAGTGAGACCCTGTCTCTAGAAGGCCAAAACAAACAAACAAACAAAAAAAAAACAAAAACAAAAAAGAGAGCGAGTGGGAAAGAGATGAAGAAAGAAGACAGAGTAAAAATATATGTGTAAACCTAAAAAAGTAAACAAAAATCAACCAGATAAGAAAAAGAAAACAATAAACAGAACAAAGAGAATTAAAGTAAAACAAATAAAATTTGTCTGGTGTCCCCTGCTCTGTGGTGCTCAAATCAGAGCCCCATCAAGTCTGTGGTAGGTTTAGCACTGAATGAGGGGTTGATCTTCACTTCTAAATGTGGAGATTATGACCAGTCTTTACACAGTAGCTTTCTGGATGGCCTGCCCATGTTTACCCTCTTTGTTTCTGCACTGTTATCCTGGTTGTCATGACACTCTTATAAAGAGATACACCAAGGATACTCATTTGACTCAGCTATTCCCCTTCTAGGTATCCTTCCAAAAGAATTTAAAACTTCACACACAGTGACATGATATATATATATATATATATATATATATATATATATATCCATGTTTATAGCAGAACATTTTGTAATAGCTATTGGAAATAACTCAAATGTCCGTCAACCACCAAATGAATAATAAGGATGTGTTTTTTAAAATTTACTTTAAAAATAAACAAAAAATGATAAAATGGCACAGAATTTAGAAAGAAAATAAATAGAAAATTAATACTAGTTAATATATTGCATATATTGTTATCTTGAAAGTAGTTGGTCAGATTACAAGATTTAGGCATAAAAAATGATCAATCAGATAATAAAAACACAAACTTCTTTTTGATGAACAGAGATTAGTATAATAGTTATATATTTTGCATATATATATGCATACAAATATATAAAAAGATGTATTTAGTATAAAATGGAATACTACTCAGCCATAAAGAAGGAAAACATTTCTAAGTAAATGAATGCACCTTGAGACCATATTATTAAGTGAAATAAATCAGACACACATACAAATATCACAGTTTCTCCAATGTGACAAGCCAAAGGTGTAAGTAAAAATGAAAGTATATATTAGGTATTGTAAAATGAGAAGAAAATTTTCAAAAGAAGTAGGAACGAGGGAAGGGAAAGGAAGGGAGGGAATAATGATAGAAGGGTAAAATGGAGAGGTAAAGGTGAACTGAATGGAGGGAAAGAGAGTGGAAAACACAAAGAATCAAGATACATCGTGTACAGGTACAAATTCCCTATCATGAATATGAACATTATGTATGTTTGAAGTGTACCAATAAACAATTATTAAAATAAAATATAAAAAAATAAGCAATATAACAATATTGTGATGTAGATGTTTTTATTCCTTCTCTATACCAACATTTGAAAAAATATTGTTTCAAAGACAGATAGACCTTTTGCTTCTCAATAAATTCAGGAGAAACACAGAGGATTTGACATAGATATCAAAATTTAACTACTCTTTTAGTTACTTTTTAAATTAATTATGTATTTTAATTATATCAGTAACATGCTTTCACTTTTGCTATACAACACTATTATATCAGTAGGTGACAAATTTTATTCTCTAAATGGAAGTAAAAATACTCTCCACTCTTGCAAATTCCTAAACAATACCAAAGGTCAAAGGGTCAACCTAAGGCATGTTCCTCACAGGAACTGTGTGTGTGTGTGTGTGTGTGTGTGTAAAATCTCAAAATTCTCAATAAGTATCCACATTTTATACATCTTCTGAAATCAACTATTTGATATGTTTTTAACCTATCAGATTCTGTAAAATTCAATGAAATTTTAATATAATCATAACATTTTATTTTACTAGAATCTACTATCTTAACAGAATAATAAGATTTTATTTTAATAGAATTATTATAATATTGCACTACACTGTGTAAATATTTTAAATCTTTAAGGACTCATAACTTCATATGTTATCTAAATTTGTCCATTTATGCAAATTATTAAATTGAATCACAGTGACAAAAATCAAATGCTTCATTTAACCCTAAGAAGAGTCAAATAAGGAAACATTAAGCCTCAATATATTTTTATCAACTTTTACCATTAAAGATAATTACTGCTACCTTTCTAGAATTGTTGACAAGCTGAAGGTATATATTTCATTGAGTTTAAACATTAATTATTTTCATTTAAAAAGAAGAAAACTCTGTCAACTAAGTGACAGCATCAGGACACCTAAATACCAGTTCATATGTATTGGTACCAGTTAAGAAAGTTACATTTAGAATGCTTTATATTGACAAAGTTTAATTATGAGAAAATTATTCTAAAAAGGAACAGAATGTTTTTTATTTAAAATTTCACAAGAGAGAAAGATTATTTTCTAAAAATCTGTTCATTTTCAAAATTTCATAAGTAACTTGATTTTAAATTTATTCAGTGATGAGCTACATATCTGATGACCGAATCTCAAAAGCAGTTGATAGAAACACCCCTTAACAACCGATTGGAAGCATTTAATTCATGTCAAGTACTTTACAAAGTACTACAGGTCCACACAGGAGGACATTTACTTCTAACAACTTAGATTAAATTCTTTATTAGAAATAAACCTTTCAAAGAAAAACACTAAAATTTGCTGTACAAATATATTTAATGACCGAACTGCGCAGCGATGCTAACAACGTGTGAGGAACCGTCAAGATGAATTCTGAGGGAATCCTGAAGAACGCTACGTAAACACGATAACTGAGTGAGCAGATGTTTGTTCTATTTTGCATGGCATGTCAGATCAGAAAAGTAACCGTTTAGTTCATGAGACTCCACAAAGAGAAATATTATATGAATCTAGGCTTGGTTAAGGGGAAGAATTTTAAAGGAATTTGTTTTTGTAATAAACTGGGACACAAAGGGCTACACTTCGTAATACGGTAGAGTTAAATTCAGCTCCACAATTCCTGATTCCTACAATTCTTTGAGGGTTTGTGCAGAATTTTCTCCAGCACAGAGTGAAACATAAGAAAAGATAAATAATAGCAGTGGTACATTCCACTTAACACAACATTTAGAATTATGGCAACAGAAAGACTGTAGACTTCGCATAAATGGCAAGGATCATGAGAAAACTAAACGCCGTTAGCTTGTATTAAAGTGATAGTAGGCTGGTGGTGTCCTAGATTATCCAACAAAGATAAACAGAGGCAACAATTAAGAAGAATCTTTTATCTTTAGCTTTTTAAATTTTTTAATTTTTACAAGTGAAATTTCAATGGTAGCTGTCAAATTTTGTCAAAACAATCAGACACAGAAATATTTATGTAGTATATTGAAAAACAGTAGGGAAAGAAAATTGCATAAACAAATATTGGAAGTACTAAACACGGATTGCAAAACAAATATGCCTACTCTGTTGACACAAATAAAAGATAAAATTGAAAATAACTGGCGAGCACAGAAATCTCTTTTTAAAATTGTGAATGATTTCAATATGGAAGATAATACTGAGTCCTGAATTCTCCTATACAACTTTCCCCAAGCAGTAAGATTATTAAATGTGAAAAATTCTACATTTGATTCACAAAGGAAGAAATATATGACTATAAGTAGCGTATGCATTGTATTAGAGGAAGAACTGAATATTTATTGTAACAAAGACAACATTCTGATATTATTGTTAAACAATTAGACAAAAGAAGTTAAACCAAAAACAGAAATATGACATGCTAACTAGCTACATCATTCCTTATCACCCATAGAGTCTTATAAGAAATTGCATGGAAAATGACAGAACAAATGAATACATCACCAAACAACCCTGCACCCAAAAGGAACAGGAACAGACAAAAGCCCAATTTTATATTAAGCTATTACTACGAAAACAGTAGTGAATAGAAAACAATAATCAAACCATTTCATCTGATGAAATTTTGCTTAAAATGCAGAACATGTAGTTGAAGACAATAAATTGCAAGGTTGTTTCTTGAACACAAAAAATCTTTGAACTTGGTAGCAACAATTCAGACAGGATCAAATCTGTTTAAACAAACACTTGGAGACAGGAACAGTGAGAGAAACTCCTGGACTAAGAAATAATAAAGTTTAGAGAAACTAACACAACAAGTAATGATAAAGTAAAAGAAGAGTTGCCTAAAACTAGGATAGAAATAAAAAAATTCATATTTTAATGAACTTTAAAATTAAAAATTTCCCTGACAGAATTAGATTGAAGTAGCAATATGTTCAAGGACTTTGTTGAAAAGCCAAAAGCCAGCTAATGTATAAAAAAAGATAAAAGAAGATGTAAAATGGATCAAAGTAAAAATAGTTAATATGAAATAACCACAAAGGACTGTGATATGAATAATTAATACCTACACACCAGAAAGTCAAACCAAAGAAGCAGAACATTCAGAACTTTAACTCAAGACACTTCTCTAGCAAAAAACAAAACCAAAATGAGGGCAGAATCTTCACGCGAAAAACATTTATTGGTACCAGGGAAAATTTCCCCAAACACAAGTAGCTTTAGAAAAATGACTTGACTTTAAAGACTGAGAAAAAAATATTCTGAGAGTATCCAGGCACAAATGAAATATTTGTGAGAGAAAGAATTATATTTCTCAAAATGACATACAAAGCACTAAATTACATTTTTTTAAATCTTAAGAAAGACCAAACACTGATTTTTATATCAAGTCAAGGTCTCTGTGTTAGGTTTCTATGACTGGCATAAAAAATTTTCACAGATTAGATGGCTTAACAATGGAAATTTATTTCCTTACAAGTCTGAATGACTGAAGCATGAGGTCAACAGGTTGCAAGTTTGATTTCTTCTGGGACTTGTCTTGGCCTGTGGACAACTGCCTCGTTGCTCTTTAAATGGTTTTCATTCTGGGTCTGTGTGTGTGTGTGTGTGTGTGTGTGAGAGAGAGAGAGAGAGAAAGAGCGCGAAAGAGAGAGACAGATAGACAGAGGCTCTCAATCAGTTTTGTCATGAGGACACCAGTCACATTGGCTTAGCACTCACCAGTATGACCTCATTTCACCTGTATTAAATCTTTACAGATTTGATCTCTTAATGCTGTCACATTCTGTAATATTGGATTTTGACAGACATATTTTGGGTAGACACAATTCTACACATAACAGTGTACTTCAGTAATCAAATTCTTAGGAAAGTAATGTTTAAAAGACAATAATAATTC
>PVJX010043035.1:0-13863 GCA_004027295.1 Dolichotis patagonum | reverse complement strand
TTTATACTATTGTGTTATGTTTGATATTATTGTATTTGAAACTATGCTCAACTATAGCAGAGTAAGAGATATGGTGTTAGATACTGTTGATGTCCAGTTGACTTAATGTAAAGTACTGTGTTGCCTATGTTGTCCTGTTCTGATCTGCTCTGTACTGCCCCCTTTTGTTTTATTCTCTTTCAAATTTAAAAAAAAAAAAGAAACAAACCTGTATAATAGAAATAAAAAAAACTCCGACAGGCAAGAATATTAAATATCTAAACTAGGTATGGTTTTTATTTTAATGAAGTTGGAAAGACATACATTCTTTTAAATAAAATAGACTCAATGATATCCACACCTAATTAGACACTGTAGAAAAACTTAACCTGAATTTCAAGAGAGAGAAAAAAAACTATCAAAAAATGATACACAGAGAATAAAATGTTGAAAGAAAATTCTTTATATAATTCATGTGTTGGACCTATGCATAACTACAGTTTTAAACAGTGAAACACAGAACTTTTGACACAACTTGAATTTAAAATTTAAAACCTACACAAGTAAAATGAAAGCACAAAATACATGGTTTTGAAGTTAACAAATACTCCAGAAAATAAACTGAATTTTTTAAAATTAAGTGTTTGGAATAGTTTAAACATTTGCCTATCACTTATAAATTCTTATAAGCAAACAGTTTATTTTAACCAAGACTTTGCAAGCAATTGCTGTATCTTTAAACTATTACAAACAGATGAATTTAAATAAAAAAATTCAGAGTGGAACAAAATGAGCAAGATAAGGAATTTATCACCAAAATTAATAAATTATAAGATTGGGTAATGACATTTCAAGATATAGAAGCAAAAACTATCAATTCTAAGTTTTTAGCCAGGTTAGTATCTATCAGAAGCTAAGCCAAAATGATACATTTTCAATGAAAGTGAAATCTTAGAAATTTCATTGCCAACACACCTGCAGGATGGTAAATAGTAAGCAAGGCTTTTTAGTTAGAGAAGAATGACGCTGGATAGAAATTTGGGACTTCACCAAAGAATTGGGAGCTCCTGAAATTTAAACAGGTGTATGAACGTGAGACTTAAAAGTTGATCCTTAAAGTACTTCTCCTTTTTTTGTTGCTGGTGATGCCATCCGGGTCCTTAGGCATGGTAGGCAGTAACTCAACCAATGAGACACATGCCCAGACTTAAAATGTCTTATTTATTTGCCTTTATTTGAAAGAGAAAAAACTCATTCCCTCTTTCAAAATACCGTCTCTCTTTCCTTCCTCCCACCTCTTTCAATAATGTGGTTTATTCAAAATGTGTATTAATAAGTACTACTATAATTGTTCATTTATATGCCTGACTAGTCAAGCTCAACAGGATGGTTTCTCTTATAATTGACTCAATGTAACATTAGTTGGAACCTTAATTATATCTGAAAATTTTTCTTTCCCTCTGCCATATTCTAACCACCACCTTATAATAGGGCTGATGTCCAATTATATTAACAGGCTGCACCTGCAATCAGCGGGAGGCACTAGTACTAGTACGGGAGGAAGCATATACGAAAAGAGCACAATGTGCAATGATTATACATTGGGGACTGCGAAGTTTTACAGTCTTTTCAGATTCTACCTACAATCTAAAGATGATGTTAAGTGGCCTTCAACAAAGTGAAATTACAAAGAAAGAATAAGGTAGCTAAAACATATGTCTTCCTTCTGGGAAAGTGAATTGCTCTTAGAATGAATGAAAAATAAGCAAAATATGTGTCTCTTCCAAAATATTGAAAAATGTTGAAATTTTGGGCATGGTAAGAACTGTGATGTTTCAATATATGCCTTGATGCTTCTTGACATTTTTAAAAGTATAGACAAATTATTGTGAAGAAAGATAGATATATAAATTATACAATAATAGACAAAATTATAAGCTAAATACCTAGAATTTGGAGCTAAAGTTAAATTTGGAATGTTTCTGGGTAGGCAAAATGGGTTACAAAATGGTTAATTAACTATAATTTTTTAAAGCAATAGAAATAACCATTAATGAATAAATCTCATAGCTGTATATTGAAACTAATTTTTACTAAATTCTCACTTCCCAGAAAAATTCAATAATTATAATCTAGTAACAGTTAAAAGTAGACAGACAAACAGGCAGATAGATAGATAGGTTTTCCATGCTCTCCTCCATGAGTTTGTTTAGAAGAAATAGGATTCATATTTATTCAGAAACATTAATTTTTAAGTTACAAATTGCTTCTGAGATAATAGGAAAGGAAACTTTAGAGATGAATTGTCACAGATGCAAAAGAGAAGGCCAGATTATTTATTTAAATTTATCTTTGTTTCAGACAGAACAATGTACTCTGAGAATACTCTGAAAAATATTAATTATAACAACAAATGAAAGATTTATTCAGAGTGAAACAATTTTTTCAGACTAAAATTACAAGATTAGAAAATACTAAGTAATGGAAAAATATAAAATAGCTGTGTAAACTACTAATATGTCTTGTAGTAGAAATATATATGTTAGCGTCTACAAAAAAATGAACTGGGACCTCATCAGAGAGGACTTTGAAAATCAGTTTTAAAGTCTAGTACCTTATGTTGTGAAGAAAAGAAAAGACAGAAAGAACCAGAAAACTACATCATCGGACACCATGTTCCAAGCTGTCTTTTTATGCAAGATGTTAGAACAGGATACATAATCCAATAAATATAGCTTCAATAATTTACAACAAGACCCAAAAAAATATTTGAAGAAAACTAATAAGGTTAGAAACATGACTGTTGCGAATTTACAAATGTTTTACCATTTATTTTCACTCATGACTTGAAAGACTGATAGTATCCTATTATTTAATGTCACTATTCTTTTCATTTGTTGCTCTTTAAATATCTGTGTTTTGAGAATTTGTTCTCACTAATAACATGCAGTGTAATTAAATAATAATTCAACCAAATTTGCTTTCCTTTTTAGTAGCATATTTTTCTCTTGGCACTTCTAATAAATTTCCAAATCAATTATGTTTTTATATCTATATGATATATTTCATCTGTTCAAAATCATGAGGCTGGGGAGGCTTTCATAGTTGCCAAATTTACCTATATTTTTCTTCATATTTTTGCCTCTGCTTTCCAGAATCTACAATGAAAAGCAAATATCAGAATTTAAAAACATTTAACCTACTCTATAACTTTTGTATATTCATTCAGTGTCACAGTTTTCTTATCTAGTTCTGCCTTCTTGAGTAAGATTTTAAAGTATTTTCTCTGTCTACTCCTTGACCTTCCTCACGTATTTTTGTTTGTTTATTTGTCTGTTTCTTTGTTTTGGGTGATGACTGTGATTACTCACTTACTGTTTCCATGATTACTGTTCACAATGCTGCCCAAATTTATACCACGGATCATGTTCAATTGTATATCAGTAAACAGATCTTTTAGTCATTGTATTTTACATCCTAATTGTTTTCCAGTTGATTCCAATAGCAGTATTTTATAACATATATATTCTACTTGACTTTATTACATTTAGAAGTTACACACTAGTATAGAGGTTTCTCTCTAGACTATGTATACACAATAAACTAATGTATACACAGTGCACAAATTGACAAAAACTTACCATATTTTAACACATTCATCATTGTGTCTCTGTAATAATTGACATAGTCTTTAAAGTGTTTTATATTTCTCTCCACTCTTCCTTATTATTCTATAGTACTATCTTCAAAAAAACGTAATCTTATATACTGAATTATGTCCAATTTTACTAACAGAAAATTTTTCATTACAACGGATTTGGCAGTAAAGTATATTGGTAACTAGTAACAATGTTAAGAGAATCCTATTCTTGAAAATTCCACACTAAAATTTTCATTCAGTGCTAAAATAAAAAGAACTAGACTTTCTACCAACTCTTGAAATTTTGCATTTAGCACACATAAAATATTTCAGGAAGAAATGTACATCTCTTTATGCATGAAAATAAGAATGTGAGTAATAACTTAAGTGTTCAGCTTGATATTTTGCTTATGAAAAGCCATGATAACAACATAAATATATTGAGACATTTAAACACATCACTTTCTACTGAATGTTGATTTCTTAAAACAAGAATAACATGCAACATTATCTAAAAAGAAAAATTATAGTTCTATGTATATGTAAAGTGACTTTTATTGATAGCTGGGAATTTTATGTCCATTATAATCTATTTATTTCTATTTAAATGGATAAAATTTAATTTATAAAATTGTTTTCAATGACTGCATATAAAGTGTGACTGTAGAGATTTTGGTTTCTGTGATAGTACCCAATGTTAAATGTGGGTACTTCTGAGTGAAGTTTTATTGATCCTTTTGAGTCAACTCCTAAGTAACTTAATACAATTTTTGTGCTTTATTTTCAGTAAACATGTCATCTCCAAAAATTCAACAAGTTCAGTATATATTTAAAAATTCTTTATTTTAGCCACAAGACATTTTAAAATATTGTCCTTATCCTTTAGTAAAATGATTAATATTGATTTGGTGATATTATATTTTTATGATAGTTTTCTCCAAGTAGAATAGCATTCTTTCAGTAATTTTATGACTACTTACAGAAGTAAAAAACAATAAATAGCAAAGTTACATTTAAAAGCCTATAGTTACAAAGTGATTCTTGCCATGCAGAGTGAAGGTCTACAACAAATTTGTCAGTGGCAGATGTGCTATATAAACAGTACCTGATGCACAATTTTCACATAACAGTAACTTATACTGAACACAGCAATTAGGAGTAAATAGAAATTTGAACAATAATTTCCTTAAAATAATTTCTTTGTCTATTATTGAATAATGCATAATATAAATTGCTTTATGAAAATAAATAGCAGTTGCAGATATAATTATATAGCATTATTATGTTTTGGGAAAAATAGTGACCACTACAATTTCATATTATTTTATTAAGAAAATATAAGTATCAATTAGCACTTGCAAATGTTTTTTGTAGACAAACTATAATTTTGATTAAGAAGTTTGCATGTAGCTTGTTTCTGATAGCAATAATAGAAATTCTTTTAATTTTTCCAACTTGCTCTACCAGTAAATTATTTGAAATTTTCCTAACAAAAAAAAATAAAGTGTTTTAATATGCTATACTCCACAAAAATTAAAAATATATGTATGCCTCTTGTCTTGGTTACGCTTTTCTCATTTCTGGGACAAAATGCCTGACACTCAAAATTAAGGAAGGAAAGGTTTATATAGCTCACAATTTGTGGAGGTTTCAGTCAAAAATCAGCTGGCTCCAAAGCAGAGTGCATAGCACAAGGGCAACAGTTCACTGCTGTGGAAGACAGCAAAAGCAGCTACAGCAAAAGGAGCAAAGGGGACCCTCAGAGTGTATACAAGCCACCTGCCCCAGGACAGGTGCAGCCCTCACTGTGCTAGTCCCAGAACAGACAATGAACCAATCACAAGTTCTAGATTTAGCTGCTTCCCAAAAGACCACCTCCCCATACTGCATGAGTCTCTGGGGAGCATTAGACACAAACCATAAGACTACCAGTGGAAGAGTAAAACACACGTGTGCTGTCAGTATTTCAACAATACTAAACCTCATATCCTGATTTGATCATTAAATTATGCATTCATACATCAAAAAATTGCATTATGCCCCATATGTATGTGTAACTATCAGGTTTATTCAAAAAGGAAACAAAAAAATTAAAATGTAGATGAACAATTGGAAAAGTTGGAGAACATAAAATTCAACAAATTTGAAAAGCAAACACCAAAGAATAATAATACCTGTGTCTCAAAGTGAACTTAAAGATAATTGGAATAATTGGAATAATTTTTCTTTCATCATATGATTTTTTTTGTGAAATTCAGAAGGTTTAACACAAAAGACTTGTAAGACTGTTGGCTAGGGTCAAAGAAAATACCACAGTTTAAGTAGAAATTTACTTTCTCAAGTTTTGGAGACTGGAAATCTAAGATCATGATGTCAGCATGAGTATGGAAAACATCAGCATTCACTATACCCACAATATTCAAGTGTGGTAGCAGTGAACAAATGTATAGAAAGTAATAATGGCTTGCATAGAACATATATTATATTGTTCCTACAGTAGAATAGCACACTGAAATATGATAATTTGAAAAGTGGGGAAGATACACACAAATTACCTCAAGAATGTCCTCTACCATCAGTAAACACTAGATAGTAAATAGTATCTAACTGGAATAAACATAATAAAATCACTGAACTGCAAACTGAAAGATAAATGACATTGATCTCATCAGAAAATGCAGAAGGAAATATTCTTGTCACTTTGGAAAACAATATATTCCAAGGAGAAAGAATTAGAGTAGAGTTGTGTCTAATGCGGCCTGAGAATTGCACATAGGTGAAGTGGGACTAGTTATGAAGCTGACAATATTACAGTGGGAATAGACCTTAGAGGCCATTTCCTACCAAGTGAGGGAAAGAACAGATTTCTTATGCTCAGTAGAGAGGCAATGGGAGTTTTAGCCTGGGTCTGTAAGTGATTATGGGAACATATTCTAATCATGAAGTTTAAGATTGACCATTAATTCCCCTCACAGTCACTCTCAAAGTGATTAAATCTCCAATTTCTGAACTCCAAAAAATAACTCATAGTCCATATTTTCTGCATGATATACTCTTAAATCTGTATATAAGAGACTAGTTATTTTTATAGCAGTAAAAGAGAGAAGATTATATTTGTTGGATTGGTAAATAAGTAGCATGCAGTTTTTTCTGTCCTTATTCCATATGTTATAGAATGAAATTATGTAACATCAACATTTATAAATTTATACATTAAAATCCTAACTACTACTCCTTCAGTTTATAACTACATTGGAGATAGAGTCTTTTAGGAAATAAGTAATGTTAAATGGGATTATTGCGATTTCCCTAAATTACTATGGCCAGTGCCCTTACAGACCAGGAGATGAGCATACAAACAACACACGGTATGTTTACTCTACTATTGTGCACCATTTGAGTACATACTCGTAACATACAATGCAATACTTTGTTTCAAATAAATTAATTTTTTAAACTAAAAATAAACATTATGGAATTTACATATGCAAAGGTACATTAGCTGTAAGCAGAGTTTTTAGATTTAGATAAAAGTGACTTACTGAGTATTCCATCTTTGTTTTACATATTGTATAGATTTTAATATACATATTTCTCAAAGTGACATTCTGAGTCAAAGTATTATCAGTATTATAATGCTTTTTGTTACAGAAGAAATTAGCTGGAGAGAGGCTGATTATTGCCTTTACAGATCTCATACTTATTGAATAATAGAAACTGGATAGGGAAGCAGGTGATCTGATTTTAGAGTATTGTCTATGTTTTTTACCATAATGCTCTTCTTCCCTGCTTAATCAACCAAACGCTTGCCAAAAATTAGGGATATGTAAGTGTAAAGGGTTGAAAGTCCATTCTCTACTAAATGCACAGAGTTCAAAGTGCCCATATAAGTAGTTTATGAATGAACCTAAGTGGAATTTTAAAATAATGTTTTGTCTTGCAATGAGAACATATTAGCCTTTGTTTCCTCTGGAAAAGTAAGACACTTCATAGAAAGAAAAAGAATTTAACCCCTATGCAATTTAATTTTACTAGTGACCAAAAGTCAACTGTGATTTCGTCTTCTATTCACTTTTGTACATTGTTTGCTCTCCAGTGCATTTCCATCAGTGAAAGAGCTACTCAGTGATATTCAGAGAAGCCTAAGTACCTGGCAGAGTTTCAGATTTGTTCTCCAGGGAATGTTTTCAGTATTTTTTCCCACAATGGACAATTTGGCACAAATACAGGAATTGTTTTCATGCAAGTCACATTCAGTAAATGCCTGAATAAGCTTTGCTTATTCACTTCCTTTACTATGTTTCTAGGAAAATACATGTCCACCACTTTCCAAGGTAGAGCATCCAGCAGCCGTTTAATGGTGATTGCTTAGAGAATTGTTTAGGTGATATTTAACTATGTACTTTATAAAGTTTTTCAATAATATTCACATAATAGTAACTTAGAATTGTCTACTGGGTGTCAAGTACTTTTTAAATTATTTTACTAGGAGCAGTAAACAAAGCCTTCTTGGGGCAGTGAGGACAATAGACTTATCAATAATATCTTACTGGACAATAAGAAAAGTTCTCCTAAAGTTGCTTTACTTTTCTAGTGCACAAATTCACATGATCACTGATTTTCACTTTCCCACCTAAACCCCTGAAGCTGAAGATGGAAGACGTTGAGCACAGCTGACTGCTATGACACATGACAAAATCATAGGAATAGGCTGGGGCAGCACATAGGAAAATGGTATGTGCCTTTTAGGAGCTGATTTAAGTACTAGCAGGAAAAAATAAACCAACTAAGTTAACAGAAAGAAGGCAAAGAAACTGAAAAAACATGTTATCAATTGAAAAGTTAAACCAGTAAAGTTTAGTGACCAAAAGGAAGGGCAAATGTATTTTGAAAGTTGTATCGGATCCTATATTTTGACAATATACCAAAGGAAATTGCATAGAATAAGAGCAGATCAGGGCCCACTGGATATAGGAAGCCATCCAAGTAAATACATATCCGTACGGACTTCAGTTAGTGAGAGGATGACCCAGGCTTGCTTCAACATCTGTCATGTCCAGCACTATGCCTTACAAAGGGAAGAAGTTAACTGTACAGTTTTAATGATAAATGAAAGAATTCGGGAATACACTATTTTCTCATTCAAAATCCATCATTGTAAGGCCCATCTGATGAATTTCTCTTAGGTACAGTTGTGATAATTTTGAAAGTATTGGAGTTAGTTTGTGACTAAATTCAGAGTTAGTTGCATACCTTTGAAATGTACTACACCATGGAATTTATCATTACATGTAGCAGGATTCCTTTCTAGAACTTGGAATAGTACCTCTATGCCCTTGATCTGTCAGAGAAAATGGTGCACCTCTTTCTAATGAAAAATAATGCAAAACCTCAGATTGAGAAAGACATGAGTTTTAGTATTTGATATCTCAGTTAGATACTATAGGATTTTAGCAAGATTTTAAATAATACTGTGCATCTCTTCCCTTAGAACAAAGATAGGAAATGTATTAACAGTATACTTGAAACATTTAAATGATGAAATTCATGTAGAAAAAAAAATTTAGAATATTATAAGTTACCAGAATGTACCTCTCTGATACATATTAAAGATCCATAATATTTTAAACAAATAATATTTGAATAAAACAATATTTAGAATATTGTAAGTTAACAGAATATAATTCTCTGATACATATTAAAGATCCATAATATTTTGAATAAATATTGAATAATATTTAATAACATTATTAGGGAATAATAATATTCACTAATTCACTATATTAGTGAATGACAAGCATTATGACAGTGCTTCTATTATACACCATACTCACATCTCTGAATTTCTGGATAAATCATTAGTGTAGATTCAGTAGAAATTTCAATAATTGTCACATTGCCTGGTATATACTCAAGAAGTACTACCTAGTATGTTATTGTGAATGGAAACCTAGAATCTAGCAATGCAGTCCTTAAATTCCTAAATTTTTAAAGAAATTAATGATAGTGTTAGAAAAGAAAGAAAAATGGATTCTCTTTGTTTTAATCATTTTCTTGTTTCTGAGACCTAATACCCAACACACACAGAAAGGAGGAGAGGTTGATTTTGCTCATTTTCTAAAGGTCAGTCCGTGGTTGGCTGGTTTAAATGCAGACAGTGCATGGTGGCAGGACCTGGTGTACAGGAAAGGTGCTCAAGTCATGGTGGACAAGAAATGGTAAAGGGAGGTGTAGAGAGCGGCGTGATAGCCTCACTGCTGCTGCCTGCCCTCATGTGGGCATTTGGTACATCTGCTTACATTACCCATGATTCTCTCTGCCTGGCCGGACATGACTGCGAGCTATTCGGTCTTTTCCCAACATCTCTGCTGGGTGACGCATTTCCCCCACTGTAGCCCATAGTTACTCCCGCCAAAGGGTTAGTACCACCTATGGTTGCCTAGTTACCTGACTATGTTACATGATCTGACTCCCTCATTTCTGCCCTCTATATAAGCCATGTTCACTTTCTCAATAAACGAGACTTGATTGGAACTGCTCGACTTGTCTCCGTCTCTCTTTCCTCTTGCCCTGCCCCCATCCCCATTCCCTCTCCAGGTGAGACCCACGGACTTATCAGCGGGCCAGATCAAGTGGCGCCCAACGTGATCTCACCTGGCACGGGGGATCCAACGAGGGACCGTTCTGAATAAAGCTCAGGCCTGAGTACTCATTTCCAGGGGATTCGTCCCCGTGATCCACGTGGACGGCCACTTTATGTCTCGCCTGAATCATGGTAGGTGAATGGCATTTTCTTTCTCGGCATGGGACAAGCAATTAGTGAACACAAATTGTTTGTGGATGGCCTTAGACAGGCACTCAAGGTTAGAGGGATTAAGGTTAGAACTAGAGATTTGTTGCAGTACTTTCAGTTCATACATGAAATATGCCCTTGGTTTCCTTTAGAGGGCTCCATTGATATAAAGAGATGAGAAAGAGTAGGAAATGCTCTCAAAGATTATTGCAGAGTTTTTAGGCCTGAAAAAGTCCCAGTTATTTCTTTTTCATACTGGACCTTAATTTCTGAACTGTTAACTCAGCGGCATGCAGACCCTCAAATTAATGAAACACTTATTCAAGGGGAGGCTGCATTGCGCTCCTCCCGCAGTCCCACCCCACAGCCACCATTAGTCACATCCAGTGTACCCAGTCACCCTGGCTCGGTGATTCTTGATATCCTGGAGCCCCTTCAAGATGGCGATTTGCCGCCACTTTCTCCTTCTGGAGCGCAAGAGGGAATTCAAAATGGCAACGCCCTGTCCGGAATTAAAAATGGCGCTGCCCTGTCCAGTATTCAAAACGGCACAGCCACGCTTCCTCCTCCATACTGGCCGATATATCCTGACCTCTCTGATTTTCAGGACGTTGATTGGTCTCAATTAGCAAAGGAGGCTGCTCAATATCATTCCCCTCCCACTGTTGTAGCCCCCACGCTGAGTCAACCCTCACCTGGCCTCCGAAAGCTGCCCGGCCCCCCTTCCGCCCTTCTCGATTTAGAAACTGAGATTCATTATTTGCAGCAACAACTTCAACTTAAACAGGAAAAAACAAAGGCTCATTTTACAGCTCCAGTCGTTAGATGTGGGCTCTAACCCTCTCTTAGGCATGCCAACAATGATGTTTCCAGTAACGGAAATGATTCACCCTCCAGTAACAAACACCTCAAAAATGGTGTCTCACTTAATGTTCCCAGTAACAGAAGCCACCACAGCTGATGTTGGCCCGCAAAATGGCGGAGAGACAATTCAGCCTACCCAGGATAATATTAGCCCAAAAAATGACAATAATAAAATGATTAGATAAAGAGGGAGACCAAAGGGATGAACTAGGCATGAGTCCCCAAGTCAGGAAGATACACGAGGTAAAACACAAGCCACTACAACAACTAGGGGAGATAGAAAGGGACAGCCACCGCATCTGTACAAATGGGATTTAGAAACTAATGATAGTGAGGGAAACAGTGACTCTGACCCACATAACAGCAATTCAGAAACAGACTCTCTACCCTTGGAGCCTCGGGCTAATAGGGCCCATACACTGTTCTCTGTAACCTCCCTAAAAGAATTAAAAACAGCAGTATCTCAATATGGCCCTACGGCAGCTTTTACCCTTGCGGTCCTAGATTCCTTGACCCAAGGTTATATTACACCTAATGATTGGAGAGATTTAACTAGAGCTACACTTTTGGGAGGCAATTTTCTGCTTTGGAAGGCTGAATTCCAGGATCAATGTGAACTTTTAACAAAAAAAAATGCTAATCAAAAAAATCACTATACCCTTCCCATGTTGACAGGGACAGGCTGTTATGCAACACAACAAGCCCAAATGCATTATGAGGCAGGCCTTTTTGCACAAGTTACCCTAGCAGCAACTACAGCCTGGAGAAAGCTCCCCTCTGGTGGTGGAGTTGCTTCTTCTCTCACAAAAATTAAACAAAAACCCGAAGAGCCTTTTTGTGACTTTGTTGATCGCCTCCTACAGGCAACTGAGCGTCTTTTTGGCTCCTCTGAAAACAACCCTGATCTAATCAAACAATTGGCTTATGAAAATGCAAATTCTGCCTGTCAGGCTACAATTAAACCACATAAAAAGAGAGACGATCCTTCAGGTTATTCGCTTGTGTGTGGATATAGGCCCTGCATATCATCAAGCTCAGGTCACAGCTGCAAGTACGGCTGCAGCCGTAAAGGAGGTCCTCCTCACACATAAACAAGGAGGAAAGACAAATAATGGTAAATGTTTTAAATGTGACCAGATGGGCCATTTTGCCAAAGACTGTCTAATCACCCCAAAGCCTCAACATAATAATCCAAGACCAAAGCCTACAAGTTTATGCCCTAGATGCAAGAGGGGATATCATTGGGCCAACGAGTGTAGGTCAAAAACAGACGCCGACGGTAACTCCCTTCCTCAGCAGGGAAATGGGAATTGGGGTCAGCCCCAGACCCCCAATTTGAGGCAGACCCCTGGGGCTATAAGGTTTGTCCCACAACAAAACAATCCAACACAAAACAATCCATTTCGGACCTCCTCCATGCCACACCAGGAAGTGCAGGATTGGACCTCTGTTCCACCTCCAACACAGTATTAACTCCTGACATGGGCCCACAAGCCATTCCTACTGGGATTTGTGGCCCCCTTCCTGAGGGCACATGTGGGTTAATTCTTGGATGCAGCAGTATAGTATCAAAAGGGTTACAAATTGTCCCAGGAGTCATAGATAATGACTACACCGGTGAAATCACTGTTATGGCTTCCTCTATCTCTGGTCTGGTTTCCATTAGTCAAGGGCAACGTATTGCTCAATTGGTGCTATTACCTTTAGTCCAAACTCCTAATATAGCCATAGCCTCCTATAGGGGAGATTCTTCTTTTGGGTCTTCAGATATATATTGGGCTCAATTCATTTCCAAAGATAAACCCCTTATGACTTTGTTACTCAGTGGAAAAGGTTTCTCAGGCCTCATAGATATGGGTGCTGATGTCACCGTTATCAGAAAGGAAGATTGGCCTCCCACATGGCCCCTAGAGATCACTATGACTCATCTGCAAGGGATTGGACAATCCAAAAATCCACAGCGTAGCACCAATCTGCTTACTTGGAAAGATAAAGAAAATAATCAAGGACATATATGGCCCTATGTTGTGGAGGGGCTACCCCTCAATTTGTGGGGCAGAGATTTACTGACCCAGATGGGAATGATGATGGGCAGCCCTAATACCATAGTTACAAAACAAATGCTCACTCAGGGATTCCTCCCTAACCAAGGCTTGGTAAAACAGAGTTCAGGCATCAAAGCTCCCATTTCCCCAACCCCAAACCCCTCAAGGACAGGTCTAGGCCATTTTCAATAGGGTTCATTGATGTTCCTGCGGCCCATGCCAAAGAAATTACGTGGCTATCAGATGCCCCTGTTTGGGTTGATCAGTGGCCCCTTACCTCTGAAAAGCTTGCAGCCGCTCAACAGCTGGTGCAGGACCAGTTAAATGCAGGCCACATTGTCCTGAGCGACTCCCCCTGGAACACGCCCATTTTTGTTATACGAAAAAAGTCAGGAAAATGGAGATTACTACAAGATCTTAGGGCAATAAATAAGACTATGGTTGTAATGGGACCTTTATAGCCAGGCCTTCCTTCACCCAGTGCCATTCCATTAGGATTCTTTAAAATTGTCATAGATCTCAAAGACTGCTTTTTCTCAATC
>PVJX010043034.1:0-13863 GCA_004027295.1 Dolichotis patagonum | reverse complement strand
AATGCTTTATATTAGGGGCATAAATCCTTCACATTCCTCTCCACAGGTTCTGAGAGCACACAGCTCTGCCTTCTTCTAGGCAACTTCAGGAGTTGTGCCTTCAAATCAACACCAGCACCACTACCAGGGCATTGTGCTCAGGGAGGAAACGAATAGGGGCCACCTAACTGGACCATGCCAGAGCTCAGTGAACTCTTTCAGTTCAGAGGAGCTGAACAGGCATAGTGACTACGCTTTTTTTTTGTAGAACTTAGAAATAGGGATTCATAAAACCCATGGTGACACTCTACCTTTAAGGTATTTTGTAGTCTCTCTCTCTCTCTCTCTCTCTCTCTGTGTGTGTGTGTGTGTGTGTGTGTCTCATCTTGCATCTACATGTCCTCCTCAGGCCTCGTGCCCTCATTGGTGGGTCTTTTGAGATGGGGCATGGACACAGGGCATGTGAGTATGGATCAATGTTCTGTGCTAATAAAATAGGCTTAGCATATTTCTGGGTGTAGAAAGTAGAACCCCAGCCTGGTGGCACCAATCAGTAGGCTCTTAGTCTCAACAGAATATAAAGGAAAAGATGAAAGTCAAGCTTACAGCTACCATCCTCTCACATTATGAAAAATATTTCTGCTACCATGCCCTTTGATTATAATACCCTGGATTGCAGCCAATGAATTACAAACCAAAACACTTACAAACTCCTTTAATTTGTGGGATTTAGGCATTTTGTCCCATCAATCAGACAGTAACCAAGATAGATTTTCTTCTAAGAGTGGGTTGTGATTTTGACCTTACCTGACTATGATGTTCATGAGACTTTGAAACTGATTTGAGGGAAGATTTTGAAAAGGTTTGCAAATACCTGCTGAGGAAGCAACCCTGGAGTTGTGTAGGCTGAACTTGATGGGAAGGCTGGTGCATGTCTCTTATCCCAGCACTGGGGAGGTTGAGGCAGTAGGATTGTGTGAGGTTAGAAGGCAGCCTGTGGTACATAGTGAATTTAAGGATAGCTTGGACTCTGTAGGGAGACCCTATCTCAAAAAGACACAAATGTAAATACACACACACAGAAGCATTTGATGGGAGGTATTTACCAGAGATCAGAAGTCCAGAATGATGAAAGAAGTGTATCCATTAAAGATTAGGCTCAGTAAAATTCAATTAGGAATAAGAACTACATTGCTTGGTGGACTCCAGAGCATGAGTGTACTGCTTGGGAAGAAAATTTGTTGGTACTTTGCTTTTGTCCAGAGACTTTCAAAAACACTGAGATTAAATTACTGGGCCAATAAATCTGGCAGAGCAAATTTCAAGGCCATCTAATATTGTGGTGATTGCATGACTACACTTAGGATTTTAGCCACATTTATATTGTGAATAAAGAACAAATGGCTAAGTGGAATATTAAAAATATTTTTAATTTGGACAGAAGGGAAGGTCCAGTAAGTTTAAAGCCTGAAAAATGGATTAAAGAATAACCTGGTTGTTAAATATGAACAGAACAGTAGAAAAGATGGTGTGAGAACATCACAAACATCAGGAGTACTGCACATTCTGCAGTTTCAAATTTTCAAAGCTTCACTTTGAGAAGACAGTCCCAGGTCATTGTGTACTTTTAGGATGGTGGCCCAGAAAAATTGTTCCTCAGACTGAGTTCATAGCTGTTAGAAATCCAGACACTTGTCCCCTACAAAAAAAAAGAAGAAAAATTGACTGCTGTTCTAGTTGGTGGTATATTTGGCATCTTCCACCTGGTTGAATTTTGGCACATGCAGAATTCAAGAGTTTTGAGGTCAGGAAGGCTTCCACCCAGATTTCAGAAGAAGGTCTTGGATAGCAGGCAATGCACATCTGAGAAAAAGGGTTTGGAACTGTGTGTGAAGCTGAATGTTAGGTGAAGAACCAAGAATGTTGGAGAAGCCAGAAACATTATTTTTCCTAGGAAGCTACATAAAGCAAAACTGCCCCAACATGAAAGACATGGAATCTACAATCACACTCATTACTGTAGTGGCACAGAACTCAAGCCATTTGGAGTTCACTACTTGCTACAGATTGCAACATAAACTGGACAAGGAACCAGGATTTAAAGATTTCCCTGCTGGATGTTAGACTTGAATAAGTTTCATTCTTTTCTTTCTTCTCTCTATATCTTTTTGGAACATTTATCTTGAGCTATTGTGTGTTGAAAGTGTTCTTAAAATAACTCACTGCTGAGTTTCCAAAGATGGTGGACTGGTAGGTAGCAGGATAGGGAGCCTCTCTGAGAGAGACAGCTAAAATGCCAGAATACAACACCCTGGAGAGATGCAAATAGAGGGAGATGGAGTCTCTCAACCCAGGAAGAAACTAAAGCAAAAAAAGTGCTCGAATATGAGGTCCTGGGGCTACCATTAGAGAAGCTAAGATCAGCAAGCATGGCACCCTCCTTGAGCCACTTGAATTCCTGCCCAAGACCGTCCTGACCCACCGAACCATGCCGATGCAACTGGCTTGAGCGGCCCCAAACGTGGAGCTGAACAGCCCTGCACACAGCTCACTGGGAACTGGCCCTGCACGCGACCCACCCAGAGGCACCGTGAATTTGCACTGCAGCCTGGCTGAGGTCAGAGGTCAGGGAGCCCAGCAGTTCTCAGGGACCAGCCTCAATGCTCAGTGAGTGATGGGAATAAGACCCTCCCACGGGAAAGGGGCAACTGACTGGACGACATGCTGGATTTGGGCAGGACAGCCCTAACTCCATAAGGAAGTGACTTCAGTTGGTTGCTCCCATCTCCAAGTGGATTGGTGGGGTCTGCTTGGACTAGGCTGCACCCCTGGCCGGGACCCAGTGATTCGATACAAATTAATTTCCTGAGCATGGCGCACACTGACGCAGTGAAGGCCCACAAAGGTTGACTGCCCCAGAGGGGAGGAGCCAGCACACACTGCCCTTGCTGGAATTTTAATCTGTGATAGCAGACTGTAGAGGGCAGAAGGCCCTAGCCTACATGCTCCAGAAGAACCTTAACCAACAAGAAAAGAGGCTGGGAATTGCACTACACACTTGTATGGAAGGAACCAAAAACATGATGAGAGAGAGAAATTAAAAAAAACCCCAGCCTCCAACCCTGGGAGTATTGATCCAGGAGAGGTAAATACAAAACAGATTGAGGGCAGCAAATATGCAACATCAAACACAGCATCAGCGGACATTAATAGATATCTTCAGGACCTCGTAAATGAGATGAAAACTGAAATATTAATTCAAATTAAACAAGAGATAAATAGATTTATAAAAGAAAGGCTGGGCACCTCTCAAGAAGACACAGACAGAAGAAAGGAGGAACACAAAAGGAGAGAAAAATTTAATGAAGAATACAGAAAAAACCTAGAATTCATGAAGCAGATTCAAAGAGATTATCATGAAACAAAAGACTCCATAGAAAGCTGCCAAAACTGCTTGAAAGAAACCAAAGATAGACTATCAAAAATTGAACACAGACTTGCAATGTGTCATCATGAAAGGGAAGATCTCTTAAAATAACAAGGGAGCAGGCAGTAACCATACAAAGGTTAGAGGACGACAAGAGGATCTATAACTTAAGAATAAAGCACGTGAATGAAAGAGCAGGAATGAAAATGGAGGAATTACAAAGACTATTCACAGAAATTATGAAGGAAAATTTCCCAAGCATAGAAAAAAGAAATGATATGCAGAGGTATGAAGCATACAGAACTCCAGCCACCTACAACCAAAACAGAGCTACACCCAGACACATAATAATCAAAATCACAGAAATTCAATGTAAGAACAGAATATTAAAAGCCATCAGAGAAAAGAAACAGATCACCTATAAAGGAAAACCCATCAAAATCATGGCAGACTTCTCCACACAGACCATCAGGTCAAGAAGAGCTTGGAGTGAAGTCAGCCGAGATTGATGTATCCTGCAAAACTTTCTCTAGAAATTAATGGAGAAACAAGATGCTCCCATGACAAAGAGGAGCTAGGAGAATTTGTGACCACCAGCCCAACCCTACAAAAAATACTGAAGGACATTCTAGGGAGAGAGAACCAGAATATGAGCATTTCAGGAACAGTGGCAGAGAGACCTCAGTGAATGCGGCAGATAGTGGAATGGAACAGAAATATAGACAACCAATGGCAGAAAAACAGAATAGCAGAAATAAGGCAGAGAAGATTGGCTATAATCTCTAGTACAGATGGCCATGAAATATTAACAGAGAGAAACACAGGCTGAGTAGATCAGGAGATAGGGTCCATTGAGATGCTCTATATAGGGAGGCAGTGGGACCCAAAACAAGCAGTGCACCCCATGGGAGTGAAAGAGGAGGAATTGCCTAAGAAAGGGAGGCAGAGGATATTGTTAATTGGGTAACAAGATTTAAAATTTACATTATTCTCACCACTCTGCTTGGATGGATTACATGCTATTCCAGTTTGTCTACTTACACTAGACTTGAGGACACGGTCAGCTATTCCAAAAATAAGAGGACATATATGGTAATCATCTTTAATTTCCTATCAACTTAATCTGAAGCCTTTTATAACTTCTACTGTCTTATTATGACTGATCTTATTTGAATCTGGTTTGTTAGATTGCTACTCTGTATTGACTGATTTTATTTAAATCTGTTCTGATTGATAGCATCAAGTCTAAGAGTATAGGTAACTATCCTGAAGATGACAAAATTCACTAAGATACCCACTCTGGTTTGATTGTTACTTGCTTTTGAAGTCTTATAATGTCTCCAATGCTTTGTTTTTATTAATGTTGTTATACTCTGCTGAGACATAATGGTAACCATTGTAGATCACCTAGTATTGCAGTTTTATGTGACTTTTTTTGCCTCATGCTTTTCAAGGAATTGTTTGGTTTTATCTTGCTTTGTTTTGTTTTTCCCTCTAATACAGAAAGGATAGATATACATGTAGAGACTCATGCATGTGTAGAGCTTATAAACAGTTTACGAGAACCAACTATATAACACATGTTGAAATGAACAGCTACTTTGAAGAAAAAGAGACACTACAATACCCAGTGCTGATTCCATAAAGTCATGATGTGAAGTCCAGCAAAACTATCACTTTTTGTTCAAAGTGATTTTAGCTTGCTTTGTCTTATTGAAGTTCAACACACATGAAGGTATGGACAGCTGTTTTGAGGAGAATGAGAGACACTATGACAGCCATTCACGGCTTCCCTAATGTCTGGTCTTGAAGACCTGAAATGCCCTCCTTGTCCTGCTCAGATCAATTGCATACTATGTTGTTTCATGTGAATTCCCTGTATGTGACAATATGGACAACAATTTGGAAGAAAACAAGAGTCAATATGATAGAGAGTGAATGTCTCCAATTGTCTAGTTTTGAAATTTATGTCTCTTACATTGCTTTCTTGTGATCCACTTTGTTCTGTTTTGCTGTGTTTAATTTTACCCTTTTGATATACTTGCATGTATATTTGAGTAGGTAAGATGGATGACCATATTGCTGTTGTTATCAGATCATGGAGCAGAACTATTAACAGTCTCACTGTTTGAATGTGTACTTTACATGTTTTAACTTTGTAATTTGAACAACTATTTCCAAGAAGTCAGTATGTAATTTGTCAAGTAATAATTTCTTAGGATTTTTTGCTGTTGTTCTTCTCCTTTTTTCCTTGGAATTCTATATTGTTGCTACCCTTGACTCTGTTTTGTTATGTTTTGTTTTTTTTTTTAAATAAAATTTTAAAAAGACAATATCATCTGCCTTCCTTTTTTAGGTAATTTCTCCCCTTTCACTCCCATGGGGTGCACTGCTTACTTTGGGTCCCACTGCCTCCACATATATAGAGCCTCTCAATGGACCCTATCTCCTGATCTACTCTGCCTGTGTTTCTCTCTGTTAATATTTCAAGGCCATCTATACTAGAGATTACAGCCAATCTTCTCTGCCTTACTTCTGCTATTCTGTTTTTCTGCCATTGGTTGTCTATTTTTCTGTTCCACTCCACTGTCTGCTCCATTCACTGAGGCCTCTCTGACACTGTTCCTGAAATGTTCATATTCTTTTTTTCTCTCTCTAAAATGTCCTTCAGTATTTTTTGTAGGGTTGGATTGGTGTTCACAAATTCTCCCAGTTCCTCTTTGTCATGGAAGCATCTTGTTTCTCCATTAATTTCTAAAGAAAGTTTTGCAGGATACATCAATCTCGGCTGACTTGACTCCAAGCTCTTCTTGACCTGATGGTCTGTGTTGAGAAGTCTGCCATGATTTTGATGGATTTTCCTTTATAGGTGATCTGTTTCTTTTCTCTGATGGCTTTTAATATTCTGTTCTTACATTGAATTTCTGGGATCTTGATTATTATGTGTCTGGGTGTAGCTCTGTTTTGGTTGTAGGTGGCTGGAGTTCTGTATGCTTCATACCTCTGCATGTCATTTCTTTTTTCTATGCTTGGGAAATTTTCCTTAATAATTTCTGTGAATAGCCATTGTAATCCCTCTGTTTTCATTCCTGCTCCTTCATTCACATGCTTTATTCTTAAGTTATAGATCCTCTTGTCATCTTCTAGTCTTTGTATCTTACTGCATGTTCCCTTGTTATTTTTAAGAGATCTTCCCTTTCATGACCCCACCTTGCAAGCCTGTGTTCAATTTTTGATAGTTGATCTTTGGTTTCTTTCAAGCAGTTTTGCCAGCTTTCTATGGAGTCTTTAGTTTCCTGATAATCTCTTTGAATCTGCTTCATGAATTCTAGGTTTTTTTCTCTATTCTTCATTAAATTTTTCTCTCCTTTTGTGTTCCTCCATTCTTCTGTCTGTGTCTTCTTGAGAGGTACCCAGCCTTTCTTTTATTAATCTATTTATCTCTTGTTTAATTTGAATTAATATTTCAGTTTTGGTCCCACTTATGAGGTCCTGAAGATATCTCTTTATGTCCGCTGATGCTGTGTTTGATGTTGCATTTTTGCTGCCCTCAATCTCTTTTGTATTTACCTCAATGTTCTCAGGGTTGGGGCTGGGTTATTTTCTTATTTCTCTCTCTCATCATGTTTTTGGTTCCTTCCATACAAGTGTACAGTGTAATTCCCAGACCCTTTTCTTATTGGTTAAGGCTCCTCTAGAGGGCGCAGGCTAGGAACTTTTGCCCTCTTCAGTCGGTTATTAGAGATTAAAGTTCAGGCACAGGCAGTGTGTGCTGGCTCCTCCCCTACGGGCCAGTCAACCTTTGCAGGCCTTCACTGTATCAGTGTGTGCCGATCTCAGGGAATTAATCTGTAGTGACTCACTGGGTCCCAGCCAGGTGTGCAGCCTAGTCCAAGCAGATTCCACTAATCCGCTTGACGAGGGGAGCAACCAACTGAAATCACTTCCTTATGGAGTTAGGGCTCTCCTGCCCAAATCCAACATGTCATCCAGTCGGTTTCCCCTTTCCCATGGGAAGGTCTTATTCCCATCACTCACCACGTGTTGATGCCAGTCCCCGAAAACTGCTGGGCTCCCCGAACTCTGACTTCAGTGTGGCTGTGGTGCGAATTCATGGTGCCTCTGGGTGGGTCGCGTGCAGGACCTGTCCAGGCAAGCTGCATGCAGGGCTATTCAGCTCTATGCTCCTGTGGCTCAAGCCAGTTGCTTTGGCGCAGATCGCCTTGTCAGGTCTCAGGGATTCAGGGGGCTCAAGGAGGGCGCCGTGCTCGCTGATCTTAACTTCTCTTATGGTAGCCCAGGACCTCATATTTGAGTGGTTTTTTGCACTTTAGTTTCTTCGTGGGTTGTACGAGTCCATCTCTCTCTGTTTGGGTCTCTCCAGGGTGTTTTACTCTGGAATTTAAGCTGTCTCTCTCAGAGAGGGTCCTTCTTCTGCTACCTAGCGGTCCACCATCTTTGGACTCCCCACCAGAGGATATTGTTAATTGGGTAACAAGATTTAAAATTTACATTATTCTCATCACTCTGCTTAGATGGATTACATGCTGTTTCAGTTTGTCTACTTACACTGGACTTGAGGACATGGTCAGCTATCCCAAAAATAAGAGGACATATTATGGTAATCATCCTTAATTTCCTATCAACTTAATCTGAAGCCCTGTATAACTTATACTGCCCTATTATGACTGATCTTATTTGAATCTGGGTTGTTAGATTGCTGTTTTGTATTTACTGATTTTATTTAAATCTGTTATGATTGATAGCATCAAGTCTAAGAGTATAGGCAACTACACTGAAGATGACAAAATTCACTAAGATACCCACTCTGGTTTGATTATTACTTGCTTTTGAAGTCTTATAATGTCTCCAATGCTTTGTTTTTATTAATGTTGTTATACTCTGCTGAGACACCATGGTGACCATTGTAGATCACCTTGTATTGCAGTTTTATGTGACTCTTTTGCTTCATGCTTTTCTAGGAATTGTTTTGTTTTGTCTTGCTTTGTTTTGTTTTTCCCTATAATACAGAAATGATAGATATACATGTAGAGACTCATGCATGTGTAGAGCTTATAAACAGTTTACGAGAACCAACTATATAACACATGTTGAAATGACTATTTTGAAGAAAAAGAGACAGTATAGTACCCCATGATGATTCCATAATGTCATGATGTGAAATCAAGCAAAACTATCACTTTTTGTTCAAAGTGATTTTAGCTTGCTTTGTCTTGTTGAAGTTCAACACACATGAAGGTATAGACAGCTGTTTTGAGGAGAATGAGAGACACTATGACAGGCATTCTTGGCTTCCCTAATGTCTGGTCTTGAAGACCTGAAATGCTCTCCTCGTCCTGCTCAGATCAATTGCATACTATGTTGTTTCATGTGAATTCCCTGTATGTGAAAATATGGACATCTATTTGGAAGAAAACAAGAGTCAATACAATAGAGAGTGAATGTCTCTGATTGCCTAGTTTTGAAATTTATGTCTCTTACATTGCTTTCTTGTGATCCACTTTGTTCTGTTTTATTGTGTTTAATTTTACCATTTTGATATAATTTCATGTATATTTGAGTGGGTAAGATGGATGACCATATTGCTGCTTTTATCAGATCGTGGAGCAGAACTCTTAACAGACGACTCACTGTTTGAATGTGTACTTTACATGTTTTAACTTTGTAATTTGAACAACTATTTCCAAGAAGTCAGTATGTAATTTGTCAAGTAATAATTTCTTTTTTTGTTGTTGTTGTTCTTTTTCTTTTTTCCTTGGAATTCTATATTGTTGGTACTCTTTATTCTGTTTTTATCTCTTTAAATAAAATTTTTAAAAATAGCTCACTGCTTATACTTCAGAGGAAAATTTGGATTGAAGAAGCCAACATTGCTTAAAATATTAGGACTTTGCCAACTCTTATAGATGGACTAAATTCATTTGCATAAAATATTGCACATGAATACTTTGGGGACCATGGATGATGCCAAGGACCAGGCTGCAGATAAGACAGGAGAGTACAGAACAGCCCTGTCCATCCTCACTCACCAATAACTGCTATACACTTTTCACATCTTTCAGGGCCTCAGGCTCATTTCTTCTTCTTTGGGGACCATGGATGATGCCAAGGACCAGGCTGCAGATAAGACAGGAGAGTGCAGAACAGCCCTGTCCATCCTCACTCACCAATAACTGCTATACACTTCTCACATCTTTCAGGGCCTCAGGCTCATTTCTTCTTCTCTCCTCCATGTCCTATTCAAGGTTTGTTCCTCTCCTATTAGGAGAAGAACAGATGTTTCTCTGTTTCTCTGAATTTCCACCTAGATTCACATGCCAAGGATGACACAACAGATATTCCTTCATGTGTCTGGAAATTCAGACTCTGTATCCATGTCTGCTGAGGGATCTGAAAACACAAGGGGAAGAAACAAGCATTGTGAAGCTAGAAAAATAGCACCATGACATCATTGTTGACAAGGTGTCCTGCAGAAGTTGGGTGTCGCTCATGGATATTAAGCAGATCACCAATGAGCTACTGACCCAAATAGGTTTCCCTAGCAGTACATCACAGGGTCAGTGGGCAATGATGCTACCTCCCCATGTGTTTTCTCCAGGGTCTGCATTATGCAGATGGCGGTCAGAAGACACCAAGAGACATGTATCCTTCCATGACTGCCCTCAGCTGCAACTCTGGGCTCATGTCACTTGTGCTGCCTGAAGCATGTGGTCCTGATACCAACGCTTAGACAGTTGTGGGAAGTGAACTGAAGACACAACTAGGGTGTGAGGGAAACATCATTTTCTCCACTTTGGGAGACACTGAAGGCCACATTGTAAAGTTCCCTGCTTGGGTTCCTGACCCAGATTTTGCTGAAGTCCTCCTCTGATTGTATGCAGTCCTTGCTGGGCCAGACAAGCTATGGACCCTTCTGTGGTCCAGCCAGGCTGCTCTATTTTGGAGCCATGATTATTGACATGATGAATGTGTCCTGTGTGGAGCTCACCTACCAGCTGATCTGGGACAGATTCACACAAGTGCTTCCACTGGGAGTTCCAGGCCCAGGCCACACTAATGATTCTAAAGCACCTCTCATTCTGATCTAGACCCTAGGAAACTCTGATCCTGTTCCTGGAGATCCTGTGCAGAGTCATCATTCTAGTGTGTTTTGCCCAGTAAACTTCTCAGCAAGGGGACCAGCAGGATGGGTCCAGTAGAATCTGTGACACGTGGAGCACAGAACCATGCTCTAGTGCATGTGCTGAGTGGGATGACCCTCTGCAGGCCACACCTACTTCACCAAGGTGTTGTATAGACCATGAAGTTTGGTTTGAGGAGTTTTGTAGATGGAGTGAAACCTGTCTCTAGACACAAGTCATGGTTGTCCTCACTGAAAGATACTCTGCAGCTGTTTCAACTCTTTCCTGTGGGCTGGAAGCAGTGTAGATAAATTTCTGTGACCCAGACAGGGGTTCACTTGAGGTTCAGGAGAAGTTGGCTTCTCAGGATCTTCCATACACTACTGCAGTTTGGGAGCAGTTGTAGATCCAGGAGCTGTTTCCTCCAAGACCTGAGTCCTGTCCTTTTAAAAGCTCATCCAACATTGGAAGTTTATAGTGAACACATGTTTGATAAATATCTTGATTGATCAGGTAAACTTAGTTGACAATCATTCAAAAGAGCCACAAATGTGGATTTTATAGTGCTTTGGATTTTGCAGAAATGAGGGGCTGGAAAACAGAAGGATTCTTTTAATTTAAAATGGTGGAGCATTGGTGGGAGACACACAGCTCACTGAAATATGATCTTCACTATCAAGCCTTGGTGTTGACACCAGGAGTCAGTGTGTGGCATAGTTCAGGAGGGCTAGAGCATGTGACATGTGCATAGACCATGTAGACAAATCAGTGGGGTAAAGATAAAGAACAGTGAATGTCCATATAATCTCTTTGAAAACTGCAAAATTCTATTTTGTTCCATGGAGAATGAGACTCAAGTAAAAGCAACACAAACTCTTCAACAAGATTGTGCAAGTGAGTTATCAAAATTCACATGCAAGATCCATTCTTGATGACAACAGAAACACAGCTCTGAACCACACATCACAGGGCTGGTCTGAGGATAGCCTCTTTCCACAGAGAAGATGTGACACTGTCAACCCAGACAGGTCCTGAAGAAATTTTCCAGGCTTCCCTGGCTGAAATCAGAGTTATCCATGATTCATTCTGAGTACTCCCATGGGATGGACAGTGTCCCTCTCACATTTTTACCAATGAATTTTGTTGATAAACGATAGAATGATAGATACAGAGATCAATGCACACATTTAGCATCAGTACACTGATATCCAAGAAGTGCAAATGGTTTGTAGTTCATTCAGAGGTGGATTCAGAGAGCAGAGCCTTTCTGTGCTGCCTTGATTCTCAGAGAGGTGAGGCCTGAATGCACAGGATTTAAGGAAGTGGCAGGAGATGCATTTCCTCAGATGGGATAAGCACATAGATCCTCACACCACACTGCTGCGTGGCCCATGGAAAACTACCTCCTCCTCAGGCTGGATTGGGTCTGAGCAAAGAGCTAAGAAATTTCTGCCTTGTTAATATGCAAATAACTCAAGTTTCCTGAGGTAAATATGGATAGGTCTGTGGGTAGATCATTCCACAGCCATCACTTTCTTCTGAAGAATCCTCCAAAACACAGTTCCCCACCATGGACTGGACATGGAGAATCCACTTCTTGGTGGCAGCTGTGAAATATAAGGCCATCTCGAGGGCTAGGGCTGCATAGGAGACCAGAGCTTGTCAGGGGACACTGACCCCAACTTCTGTTTTCCCTCCACAGAGTCCCAAGGTGAAGTGCAGCTGGAGAAGTCTGGGGCTGAGCTGAGAAAGCCCAGGACATCAGTGAAGGTCTCCTGTAAGGTGTCAGGCTATGTGGGAGACAACTCCAGTGACTCCCCTTGAATGCAAAACAATTACTGTGACTTTACTTGGAGACTCATCTCCTTAGACTGATATGTAAAAAGCTGGCCAGTGTATTTCTTTCTCTCTTTAATTGGCTCTAAGCATTGCAAATAAGGCTAGCTGAGGTGCGGACATGCAATTTCTATAGCCAACTGACAGTCCTGTTTCTACGCATAGTGTTCTCCATACAATACAGATAAGTACAGAACATGAACACTCAAGATGTTAGATCCAATAGCTCTGGGAATGTCAACTGGGCCTGAGTCTCAAGATAAAGAGGTTATGACTCCCCAGGGCACAAGAGTTTGCGTATCAACACCAAAGCCATAGCCCCCCCCCAAACAATTCTGTTGCTACTAAATTGGATTATGTGAATTGATCCTTCTACATATCTTTATCTCTGCAATTTACAGAGATGCCAATCTCCTGGCCAGCCAGCTCAGGTTACTCACATAATTCCCTCCATCCTCACTGTCACTCATCCCTGAGCCACCCCCGTCCTCACAAGATAATAAATGCTGGGAGAGGCCTAGGATCAGGGCCTTTGTCCATGTGTCCTCACAGGGTTTGGACTTAGGACTCTGGCTGCCCGTAACTTGGAGTAAGTATGTCTTGGTGTTTTTACTCTCGCCGTGGGTTGCATCGGTGGTGGTAGATTGGAATTGCTAGAATTCCCATGATGTCTCAATGGGATTACCAGTATAACCTTTTGGATTGAGGAAAACTAGAAAGAGGATTACAATACTTGGGTGACTGAACTCAATATTGGGGTTTATAATAATATGGCTACACCTTCACAGACTACCTCATACAATGTGTGCCACAGGGGCCCCAGTAAGTGCCTGGAGTGGATAGGATGGATTGATCCAGAGCATGGAGAAACTGGAAGGCTCAGAGTTCCAGGGCGGGGCCACCTTCATCTCAGGCACGTCCTGCAGCACAGCGTACATGGAGCTGAGCAGCCTGAAACTCCAGGACACGGTCCATATATTACTGTGCAAGAAACACAGCGTGAGGACATCAGTGTGAGCCTGCAGGTGAACTCAGGAACAGCAGGGGGCGCCGGAGAGCAGCAGCGACGCTCCTTACCACCTGGAGTCTCCATTTCCCTTTAGTGACCATGCCAGAGCCTGGAAATAATCTAGAAGGAAAGAGCTGCCCGACACACTCATGTTCTTCCAGGCAATTTCCACCAGAACAGGCTTCTAGTTCAGTTTTCTTTCATTTCCATCCATTTCCAAAAATGGCAGGTGCCATTTACAATGACATTTTCCAGATAATGAATGCAAATCGGGGAAAAGTGAACAAATATCAATTCACTTCAAGTTCATTTATTTAGACAGGTATCAATTCACAGAAACATTAACAAATACATAGAGAGTTTCCATATCCAGCACCAGCTTTCTCTACTATTGGCATGTCTTTCTTTTTTTTTTTTTTTTTTTACACCGGGTGTCAAACTCAGGACTTGGCGCTTGCAAGGCAGGGGCT
>PVJX010043033.1:0-13863 GCA_004027295.1 Dolichotis patagonum | reverse complement strand
GCACCCAGCTCAGCCAACCTACCTGAGTGTGTGGAGCCCGCCCTACCTGCTTTCCCCGAGCTGAGAGGCCTGAGTCACCTCCAATGCGGCCTCTGAGGTTGAGTTCACTCTCACCATGCCGGCATAGATAGATAGAGCGTGGCGTGACATGGATGTTCATGAGATAGTAGACTGTACGGCTCTGGATGTGGTCTTGCACTCGGTTCACCATGTAGCGTGTGCCCACATCAAAGATCTTGATGTAGGAGAGATGGCTGGGCCAGACCCAAACAGAACAAAGGCAGTTCAGGAGCTAATGATAAGGAAGGCTGATCCCAAGAAAAAATCCCAACCGTACACCCTGATTTCAAGTCTCCTTTGCAACTTAGCTTTTATCTAATGAGCTCCCATGCCTTGTCTTATTTTGGATATAGGTCCTAGAAAGTAAGTTCTTGAACACCCCAAATAGTCACTGCTTGATACTATCTCCCTTAGTCATTTTTCCTCAGACTCAGATTGAGTTAGGTTTTCTTTCACCTTTATTCTTCACAATGTAGACAGCTGAGGTTCGCTACTCTGTCATTCCCACTTCTGTATTTCTGGCTATCTCCCAACATTTCACTGGCAGCTCTTGTCTTGTTTATTCCCCCATGCTTTTTAATCTTAAAATGAACTTCATCTCCCTTTCTTCAAGCCTCAATCCAGATACATTATACTTTATACTCTACAAACAGTTACAAGATTTTGTCTATGTATGCTTGCATCTGTGTATCTCTCTTCATCTGTAAGTAGGTTAGGTTGAGTTCTTTCCCTATTTGCCATGCAGTCCACACACATCTTCCTCTTTTCAAGGTATTAACCTTGAGATGGACACCCAGCACCTGCCCTTTGGGAACTCTTAGTTCACTTAGGAACTAAGTGAACTACACTTAGGAACATATGACCAATGCTCAACATTCATTTCACAAACACTCATTATAAAGTGTGCCAAGTACTAGGACATGGAAATACAGAAGTGGTCCAGAGTATCATGCAGGGGAAACACATAGCCCTTGCTCAAAGCTCCTTGTTGTTCCCTCATTTTTGTGCCATGTCATAAACTAATAACTACATATTGAGTGGCAAACTGTTCAACCACCTGTCTGTGGAACAGCTTGGAGAACTAATCAGAAAACTGAAACCATGAAGCAAGATTCCTGAGATCTATGCTATGCCAGGCATTAATCCTTTATGTGTTAGACTATAAGTTCAGAGAGCTCCCTAGAAGGCTGATGCAATGAGACAACACTGTAGCCCTGACTGCAAAAGTAAGAAAACAAAGTGAATGTAAAGAGTGGCATTAGCCCAAAGCAGCTAAGGCTGCTAATGGATTAGTTTTCAGAAAGCTTCTCCCTTCATCTTGCTAGACAAGTCATTTTATGTCTGTGCCAAACTGATTATGCTCAATCCTGTGATCCATGTCCAGTTATTGCATTTATTGAACATTTTCTTTGCATATGGGAGGGTGTGGGAATTTTAAAGTACATGAATCTTCATAACCATTACACAGAGATGTGATTATTATTTCTGTTTTGTATACATGAAAAACTGAAGTTCACAGGATGCAATTTTCCTAAGGTCATCTCAGGAAGCTGCCAAAAAGAATCCTCTTTTCTCCAATCATCTTTCCTACGGCCCTTAGAACCTAGGAGTAGAAAACATCTGATGTAACCTTGTTATCTGGTTACTCTCTGTTCCTAATACTAGGTTCTGCATGACTCTAAGAAAATGTTTAATTACTTCAGTTTTATGCTGGCTTTACCTCATAGGCCCAATCCAAACCCATAACTTCTCTGTTTCATTCTTATCTTCATGCCTTTGCTGTTACACTTGGAAAATTCTTTGTACTCCTCTTACTCTTTAACTAGGCAATTAAGAAATGCTGTTCTTTTTGGTGTAAAAGATGTCCCTTGCCTGATTTCCAAAGCAGAAGTCCTATGTATCCATCACTCAAGATCCAGGACTCTCTAAGAAGTTATCTTCCATCCCAGGGTCATGTAAAGTAATTTAGAAGTGTTTGGTCCTAAAACAAACTCATGTTCATCATGTAAACTATAAATTATATGTAGAATATGAAGAGATCATACCAAATTATTTTTCTTCCTTTTGACTACCTTGATTATATTTTTGAAATTCTAGTTATTAAAATATTAAAAATTTAAAGATATTTTTCTTTCTCAGTTTTGGTAACTTGCCATTCCCCTAAGCACATATTTAGTCGGCCTACCAGGTAATCCAGTTCTTCTGGGCCTTGATTCTTCAAGCTGGGACAGATGTCCTTTTATGTCCCTTTGGACCACTTGGTTTACTGTCTCCATAATTATGATCAAAGGTCTGAGAATTTTCTTCTCTAACCAACCAGGCATTCTATCAGAGTAAGGGTAACCCTTCTTTGGGTTCTTCAGGCACAGATGCATGGACTATAAATGTCTATTGATGGATAAATGATGAAATAAAGCTGGCTTTCTAGATATGTCTTCTTTATGCTCAAAATAATTGATCAAAGCCCAAAAGAATATCTGTCAGGGTCCACAACCAGCGCTGGGAGCTTTCTTGATATTCTTCCTTCATTTCAGCCCTGCCTCCTTCAAGCTCCTTCCAGCATAAGCTGTTAGCCCACATGGTGTTTTTGGTAAAAGACCCCCTTAGAAATCAGAAAAAGCCATACTTTCCTTAGACGACACATAACCCTACTTCAGCATATGTCTTAGTGACAGAACCAAGTATGCTTTTGACCAGTATACTTGCACAGAAAACAATCTGTACAGTTATACATAAAGGACATGCCCTTTGCACAGAGTGTCTAAGCTCTGTCTCACCATATTTATCATACTGGAATTTAGGAGTGGGGAGAAATATGCTAGTATTTTTTGAGAAATGATGATGTCTCATTGTGTGGTCTCAGGTAAGCTTTAGGTGACCAGGGTCTCAGTTTCCTCGACCAAAGTATAGAGTAACAATGCTCACCCTCTTAATACTTCAGCTGGGTAAAGCTGAAAGGATGCTACTTAAGTCTCTTAGGGTGGGAATTATCATTTAAGATCTTCTTATACTTCACACTTGGGTCTCAAAGGGTATAAGTAATCACAGTCATTTCTCATGTCAACCCATTTGGAAAGAAAGCAGAATTCTGGGAATACTTTGTATATAAATTCACACATGCCTGTAATGCCATCTAAAATGTCCTATATTTTTACCAGATATATGACAGAAAATTTATTAATGATGGATTTTCTCACATTTTAAGGTACTATGCAAACTACCTGTGAATAGAACCCATCTCTCTTGCCCCTACTTATACCATCTAAATACACTACAGCCCAAAGGGGCCAGATACTTGCTGACTGAAAATTAGCATGAGCGTGTGAAAAAAGACATGACAGGGAAACACAATATACAGCTAGAATTCTAGTTCTACCCCTGATTCATGGTAAGAACTTGTGAAAGTAGTTTCAGCTTTCTAGGACTCAATTTCTTCTTGAAAATTTATAATATAAATCTCAACCTCTTTTATAGGGGTGCTGTGTGAGTTCAATGAAAGAAACAAGGTGAACATGTTTGTAAAATGAAGTGTTATGCTTATGTGAAGAACATTTTTGTAATAACAATGACAGCACCCCAGGAGGGAACTATTTGTATTCAGAGATCAAAATTTTGATCTGTTCATATTGCTCAGGAAAGCACTATTTTAGTCATCTCATAAACACCTCACATATCAATGAATTGCTGCCTAACGGACCAGTAGAGCTAGGAAGGTCCACGAAGACAGATCATCAAGTCCTATTTCTCACAGATAGAGAAGTTAAGACCCACAAAGAAAGGACATTTCCTTAGGTTCTGTAGGATATCAAACCTGGGTTAAGAATCCAGACATTGACTTTGTGATGCTGGGGTCTTACCTGTCCAGTTCATCATCCAAGGGCTGGTAGTTGACTTTATAGCATTCAATTCTCTTTAGAAAGTCTTCCAGAACCTCTTCCCGGTCACAGTCTATGTAATCAGGGCTGCCAAGTTTCACTTGCTAGGAGAAGGGAGAATATAGGGACCAAGGGAAACATTGGGAGACATAAACTCTTAACAGTGTCCTTGGGAAGGGCCCTCATAGACTATTGAGTACAACAGGTGAGGAAATTAAGACTCAGAGAAAGGTCTTACCTAAGTTTACAAAATCAGCCCACTGAAGAGACTCTGAATTGTGTGACAGCTCATTCATAATCTCTATGTGGTCAAACAAGGACTGCCACATTATAAAAAGTATATATTGGACTAGAAAATTATAAGAGTACTAGAAACTATGATCTTAGATAAGGCTGAAGAAGAACCAGAAATTCAGGGCAGAAGTAATCATGGCTTGTATGTATTGAGTTTCTACTGGAAGAAGTTGGTATACTGCTTTGGATTTCACAAGGACTAGGATCTCCTAATCTCCCAATACTTATCTTTTCCTCCACATTCCTCCTCTGATCCATCCAGTCATCTGAGCCTATACAGAACCTGAAAGTCATCTCAGATGCCTCTTTTATTATCCTTTTCCTCTTATCTGGCACAAAATCCTTTTTTTTTTGTTCTAAGTACCCATTTCACTTGCTTGTGCTCACTAGAGGTTTGTGATTGATTATTCTACCTATAGTGATGTTACTTCATATGTATTCACCATACTGAGAGACAGAAAGATATGCCTAACATGTACATCTGACCATAGCATTTTCGTGCTTAAATATTTTTTCATACATTTTAGGACAAAGAGTAAACTATGCTAGTTAAGTGACTCATGACTTGTAATTTGGCCCAAATTATTTCTTTGTCCTCATCTCTTGCTGCTTCCCTATTGCTCCATATACTTTGCTTCAGTCAATCCACGCTACTTATACTTCCTTGGAAATGCTGTACTTAGTATTTGCTATTCCCTCATGCCCATTCTTCACTTCAAAAATTCTCATGTATTGTTCAAAATATGGTTCTATTATCTTCATTTGGAATCCTTCCATGACACACCTCCATGTACAAGAGAGAGAAGAGAGGAGTTGTACATACTTATACCTCGAGAGGTAAAAATAATACCAATGAGTGGATGTTACAGGGAGGTAATTTTCAGCTGGATGGGACTATCTTTCTTAAAGTCAATGAGCCTTCTGTTATTGCAGGTATGAAAAGAAAATATAGATAAACATTTATCCAACACTTCAAGTATCTGATGGAGGATTGAAGGAGATCATCTGTAAGTTCTTTTCTTTTCCTGAGTTCTTATAATTAGATGAAGTTGTGAACAACAAAATGTGGTGAGTCATCTAGTTCTAGAACACATGGTTAGAATCTAAGAACAAGGATGGTTCTGATATGGATTCTGAGGAGGGAAGAAGAACATAGGCATTCAAAGCAGACAGCCAAGACTAGGGTACAGTTTCACTTCTTTTTCTTTCTGGTGATATGAATATGACAACTCACTTCTCCTCTTGGAATCTCACTTTCCTCTCTCTAATAGGGAAATGATCCCTAACACAGAGATGTTTTTGAGAAAAAATTAATGACACTCAAGTTTGCTGTTTGGTGCACATTAAGACTCTGAATGGCTCAATCTAATTCCATAGGATCATTGTCCGCCAGGATGGTCATAACATGCTTCCTATACAAAGTGGGAAGAGAAGAAGTTCAAATAGGAGTACTGCCTTAATCTCATAGCGGTCTTTTTAGACATGGTTCAGGCCGAAGGAAGAGCAAGGAGGAAACGTAACTGGTGCTCCTTACCTTGATATTTTCTTCAATTATATCAGGGTCATTACAAATGGACTCAATAAAAAAGACCTATAAGAGAAAGATAAATGAGAATTTTAAGGTTAAAGATATAGCTCAGTACAGTACAGCACTTGCCATACATGCGCCAGGCCCTAGGTTAGATCTTTGACACTGCAAATACAAAAAACAAGAAACGAAAGGTGGAGAGCTACAGCAGGGAATTATTTATGATAGAAGCCAAACATAGCTTGACCCCTTCTTAAATGGATCTTACTCTTCCCCAGGGGCATCATCTAATAACACAATGTTCTCATATAATGAAACTTCTAGGATTCTGAGTTTTATGAGGCTGCCTGCTTTAAGTTGAATAGCCCCCAATTATTGTTGCTTTGGTTCTTAGTAATACATATTTTGTCATTGTTCTCTCTACTCTATCATTGTTAATACATACCTCAGATCCCCCAGTGTAAGCCTCTCAGCATTGCTTAAGGTGGCATCTCTCCCTTTTTGCTGGTTTTCTGCCTTTGACTGTATCATGAAAGTTCCACAACTAAACTGAGATGCTGAGCTTATGGTGGTCAATTTGTTTGTGCTGAACATTTCAATTTGTCTTTCTTTGGTGTTTGTGCTAGAAAAGTAGCTTCTAGACAAGAGTTGAAGTTTTATTGTACCTTGTAACCATGTTCTTTAGCAAACTGTAGAATCAGTGACCGTCGTTCTCTGGTAGTGTTGGTAGCATCAAAAACCTAGAGATAGGTAATGAGGTTGGCTTACTGTGAACCAGTGTTGATAGATCATCCTCCCTTTGTCCATCCCTGTGCTAAGTGGAAGGCTTCCAGAGAGGGCAGAACTTCAAAAAGGTCTTGAAGAAAAGGAAGAATTTGGAATTGCCTCTTGTCAATTTTATAAATAGTCATTGATCCCTTAATGTCTGCCTAGTGTACCCAACTTTGTGGGTGTAATAAGGCAAGAGAAAAATTTTAAATTTTTATTTGGATCATTTTACAGGTGAATTAAACGAGGCCTAGGTGGTAATTGCTTTGGCCAAATCCACCAAGAGTTGCTAACGAGTAGTGCTAGAACTGGTTCCCTAAACTTCCAAGTGCAGCTTCTTCCTTCCTTGTCATGTCAGAAGTCCTCAGAACAGGAAATAATTCCCCATCTTCAGCACCTCAGATCAGATCATTAACGTATTTGAAAGTCTCTTTGTACTTTAAAAATTTGTAAATCCTATCCCAAAGACCTATGAGATTAAGTAAACTAGATATTTAGGTAAATATCTAGAATTCAAAAATGTGTGTAATATAGTCTTAAATTCCAATTATAGCCCTATTGAACTTTTGGGAGAATTTCTGGTGCTGCCATGTACACATAGTGCCACATTGGGCAATTATTCAATCTTTCTGTGAGGCATTTTTTATGGGTCCAAAATGGGGCACAATAACAATACTTATCTCATGGGGGAAAGCAAAATTAAATTATTAACATAAGCAAAGTACTTAGAACAATCTATGACATAGTAAACACTCAGTATATATTAGCTATTCTACATTCCAGGATATACTCAAGGAAAAAAAATGGAAATTTGTTTACCGCAACATGACCTTCCTCATGGCTGAGATAGTTATGGACATCTTTCAGGGCTGCCAGAGCACACTGTCTGAAAAAATTACAGAAATAAACAGAAAACCCCTATCCACAGGATGGATTCTATTCATTTTATCTGTATTATCTTCTGTGCAAACTCTCATATGTCTTATACTAAATTATTTATCTGTAACACATCTACATAAGGCGTCCTATATTTAGGCACCATGCCAAGCATAGAAGGGTCACACAGTTGAAATTGACTCAGTTTGTATAGCAGTGATGGTGACACTTTTAGAGACCAAGTGCCCAAAATCCACTTATTTATCATAAAGTGCCAACACTGTAATTAAACCAGAGTATGAAGGTTTTAGTTTAGAAAAAGCAACTTGTACATTAACATCCTTTGTCTTAAAAGAAAAAATACAGTAACAGAGTTTTCAGTCATACAAACAGATTTTTATTAAATGGTAAAATGTTGCATTTAGTGTGCTTCTCTGTGCTGTTATCTGATGGTTGGCTGCTGGGGTGACTTGGCTTGCATGGTGACAGAGAGAGCTCTGTGTGTGCCCTGTGGCATGCATGCCATAGGTTTGCCATTACTGGTGCATTGTTTAGGGGCAGGTAAAAAGTGACAAGCCCAGGAAAAACTAATCACAACTCTAATTTTAAGGGCTTCAATGTTTAAACAAACGGAGCTCAAGGTCAACTCATTCCTGAACCTAGCTAAGTCCTAGATACATGATCTTTGAAATTAAAGGGATTACTGGCATGGATAACATCATAAACTCTGGCATTACAATGGCAATGTATTTATGCTTTCAGCAAAATATTTTTTAGTGATTACTGATTACTGGATTCTATGATATGAACAGAGACCAACAAATGAGACCCAGGCTGTGTTCCAAAAGTGCTTGGAGTTGAACAGGGGAAAGATATCTCGAGGCTGAATTGATGAGACCAGAGAGTAAGGAAGCTAAGCTACTGATATTTTCATCTCAAATGCTATGCTAAGAAATTTATACCCTCTCCTGTCAGAAGTAGAAGAATATGAAAGGTTCTTGAGCAGGGGATGGCAAGGACCAAAAGCAGGCTTTGAGTAAGATGACAGAAGTTTTCCCTTTGAGAATCTAAAGGTTCTCCTCCCTGTCCCAGGTTACCTTACCCTACTCTCTCAATATCTGAAGAAAGGCCTTTTTTAGTCAAAAGGTAGCACAGGCTGCTAAAATGTTAGGTACTTACTTCCTGATAAGTAGGGCCTCCATGTTGTCTGGGAGAAAGAATTCGTAGTTCTTGTAGCTCACTGCCTCTCGTCGATACTGGCCTAAATTAAACACTGAAAGCAGGTATCCCTAGTGAAGAGCTTTGGATGATTCCAGTAGGCAAATTTTTCCTTGCTAGGAGGAAACTCAAAGGTAGAAGGTATTTTTTATAGATATAAAATGCATTTATACAGCTTCAAATTATGGTTAGTAGCTTATTTTTTTCCTCACAACACCCCTGCAAGTAAGGAATTACAATTCCCACTTTACAAATGAGGAAGGTAAAGGTCATAGATAGGAAAAACCTTTCACAGTTAAGAAGTTAGGATTTAGAATTCAAAAAATTTTGCTCCAAATTGTTTTTCATAAACTACAACCTTTCAAATGCCCCATTCTATCAGAAAGACAAAGAAATAGAGATCCAGGGAGTAAAATTAATCAATCAGTGAGTCTGTAACAGATAGACTGGGCCTCCTGCTTCCCAATTCAGTGTATTTTATTTTTCTGTGTCATGAGAGGGAATCTAAATCTAAATTTCTATTTCTAGGCTATACTTTCCCACTTTATACTGGCAAAAAACCAGACAGCAGGGAAGGAAAGAAGGGGAAAGAGCATAAGCAACCAAACAGATAATATGTCATTCATTCATTAACAAATGCTTTTTGATGCCTACTATGTGAGGTAGTAAATATGAGCTCTGGATCTCCATAGCAACATATATTCATAATGGGAACCTTGAGGAGAGTCTAACAGATAGGGTAGGATAGTGATTAATCCAGTGAACAGAGAGCTCCCATATAGTTTGCTAGGTTATCTGACAAAGGAGTGAGGGAGAAGAAAAGACAAATTCTATTTGGGGTGATATGTGAAGGCTTTCTATGGAAAAACAGCATTTGAACTAGGTCGTTTAGGCTAGGTGCCTTTTGTAGGTGGGTATAGAGGTTAGGGTGGTGAAAAACGAATTACAGGTAGAGGAACAGCTTAAGCAAAGGTAGAGCATTGATAGAAGGCAGAGCTTGTTTAGAGGATGAGGGATCATCTACTGTGATTGGGGTGTGAAATCATAGAAGAGGCCAATTGTGGAAGGCTTTGAATGACAAGCTAAGGAACCTAAATTTAAACCTGCAACCCAATGGGACCCTTGAATGCTCTAGGCATTTCAGTTTTGTGCTTTGAAATATGATTCTGGATGCCTCTGTAAGAACTGAGTAAGGGAAGCAGACAGAAAGAAGGAGATCTGGACAGAAACTCACTTGTGACTGTGCCATGTGCCCTTCCACTCAACAAAGGCTCCTGAGAACTTACAGTCCTCCATGAAAGCAGCTCCTTCTTGCCTTTGTTTTTGCCAATATCTACCTCCTTCCATAAGAGCAAATACAAATACACTCTATCCAGGAAACTTTTACTGCCTTCCAATTAGTAACTCCTCTGTGAGTCCCCTCAACACCCTGCCTAAGCATTCTTAGACAATGTAAAGTATTATTATATATCCCAGTCAGGTTGAGAACTCTTCAAGGACAAGGCATGAATGTCATCCATTTTTTTCATCCCCAATACCTGGCATGAATTTTGGCACATGGAAAACCAATGGGAAATTGTTTGCTTATGAATTAGGTAAAGAGAAATTAGATGGAGGGAAAGAAGAAATAAGGAAAAAGAAAAGATTTGGGGATGTTGGGTATAGCTTAGTGGCAGAGTGAGCTTATCATGAATGAGGCCCTGGGTTCAATATGAGATAGGGAAAAGGAAAACAGAAGAGAAAAAGAGGGAAAATAGGAGGCAAAGAAAAGATGGAGGGGTAAATGAAGAGGATAGATAAGATTCTGGGATGGCCAAGAGAAAGAAATAGGAAGAGAATGGAGAAAAGAAGAATATAGGGCAAATATAGGATTCTTTTATGTTTCTATCAGTACAGCTATGAATTAGATCTGTCACAGTGAGTGTCAGTCTTGGAATCAAACAGTTATTGATTCTTTCTCTTATGGCCATGTTTCTCTAGGCAAGGTACCTCATCTCAGTCTTTTTTCAACAATGGAGTACTGAAGAAATGATAAATACTAATAAAAGTAGTAATATTTGTTTAGCAATAAATGGTAATAAAATAGTATGTTACTCAAAGGGATATTTTGAAGTCATGGCACTTTTTAAGAACAGACATTTAGTCTTAATACAAGTTTTCCTATGCCTGCCATACAGCATGGAATTGGGCACAGAATGTGTGCTCATAAAATTGTAAAATTTGTTAGAATATTGTGGTATTGGTACAGTATAAGTAGTAATTGTAATAGTATCAATAGCAGTTGTAATCCTGGTAATAATGGTGATGAAGCACTTTTGGTACTGAAGGTCTTGGCCTCCTACCTTATTCAGTTTTTAGCTAGTAGCCTATAGTTGAGTTGTAGAACAAAGGGCTTGAAAGACATACCTTTAGTTGGTGTTCCTATCCAATTGAGATATCTTGTGAGCTTTGTGGAGATGTAGGTCTTGCCTCGAGCAGGTAAACCCACCATGATCACCATTGTGGGGGAATTGGTAAACTGGGGTATGGATGCTGGAAGACAAACAGAAACTCAAAAGTCTATGCCCAGACTTATATGATCAACATCAACTCAAGATGTAGACTTGCGAAGAGAAACTCTCCCATCATTATAGGAAAAAAAGCTAAAATACTTCAAATTAATGACTCTTGATCAGAAAACAGAAGCTGCAGTGGAAAACCTATAATAACAGGCATCTTCAGGGAGTAAGAGCACTCAAGTATTTGTATACTTGCTGCAGATACTGCTGAATAACAAAAACTCTTCAGAAGATTCAGGTATAAATCATTAATGTATTGTCAAAAGCTATTTGTGGGCCAAGGTGAGAATGTGAAGCCTATAAGGGCTAAAGACACAGATGATTTTACATAGTTTGCCAGTTTTCCTCTAGAAATGCAGGTCCTGACAGGGAAGACTGTGAAGAATCCTGAGAAAAATAACCTGTAGTTCTGCATTGGTGGAGAACACTATAAAAGCCATTGTTGAAATTCCACCATACCATTTCATTTATATTCCCTGTGAAATAAAAGCCTTAATAGAAGGAAGGAGCACAAAACCTGTAGCTTGAGAGCACTGGTGACAACTCACTGCAGCTGGCATTGCAATCGCCAATACCACTGGAATAGTCCAGATCAATCTAATCTCTCTCTCCTGAGAGGTAAAAAAATTCTTTATTCTGAAAAAAGGAAGAGGAAAAGGAGCTGAGATCAGTGGTGGAAGCTCACTACAGCTAGGAGTGAAAAATGGGAAAAAGTTCTAATTTAGGAGGTGCAGGAAAAGGGGCAAGTTCTACCATTACATTTGTTCCTGGAGGTGGGGCAGCAACACTTCTGAAGATCACACCTCCAATATTTAGGGTAAGCCTGCCTTAGACTGAGACTTAGTGAAAATAACAGAGAATGTCCTAGTCTCCATTTCTCACTACCAGGCTAAAAAGCATCATCAAAAATAGTAGTGAAATATATTTATAAGAGAAAAGAGAGATAGACTGTCTCCAGAGAGCGTCTCAAAGGGAAGAATCCAGGACACAAGAAAAAGTCTAAAGAGACAAATCTATCATCAGGATCAGACTCAGTTAAGACACAGATGTTGGAATTATTAGATACATATTTTAAAGTTATGACTAATATGTTAACGGCAGTATTGGAAATGGTAATAATGCATAATGATAGTTAACTTCAGTATGGGGACAAAAAGTATAAGAAAGAATCAAATGTTACGTGCAAGAGGAAAGAAAACAAAGAAAAAGAGCAAACCCATGTGTGGTGGAAAATCTGTAATCTCATTATTGTGAACTAAACAGGAAGAGAGTAAGTTTAAGCCATTGGGCATACACTTCCACCACGGACATCAGAACCTTGGACTACAGTGGACTACTGTGCTGGTCGGATGAAAGACTCAGGAACCCCTCACCCAAACAGGAGACCTCAGCAAGCTCATCAGTGTCATGAGTTTGCACCCTAAAATAGAGGACTTCAGTGGGTAAATAGGTGCGGAAGTGAAACTCTCTCCAACTGTAAGACCTTGGTGAACCTGGCAAGAGTGTGGGTAACTCCCTCCCCCACAGAGAGAACATCAGACATGTTGAGGAGTGTGCCAATAACCGCTCTCCTATTTAGAGAAAATTAAAAGAAGTTATGAGAGCCCCAGTGACACAGTAGGGCTTCAACTGATACAAACACTACAGCCAGGGAGATCTGGTGACCTGCAACAACCTGAAGATATAACAACAGCAGGAACTAAGAGTTGCGCTACATCAATACTTCTAGGTAGTCAGCATAAAAAGAATATAGGACTCACCCAACATTCCCTGTAGGAGGAATTCAGGAGACTGGATCTCCTCTTCATTGTGGTACCCAGCAATTTGATGAACATCAACCACACAGTAAAACCATGAAACACACACCACACTATAGAAAGTTTTGACTGTTGGGATAGAAAGACCAGAAATTTACCAAACAGTGAAAATGACTAAATGAAAAGGCAAAATGCAATCCCAAACATCAGGTCCATCAGGAGCAAGTACAAGAGATAATGAAATAGAGGACCCTAAAAGTCATACACCAGAAAACTCTGAAAAGACAGCAAATGAAGTAAAGAAACAAATCCATGAGGCTATAGAGGATCTCAAATTAGAAATAATGTCTTATGTAAAGACAAAAGTAACAACCTTAGTAAATGAGCTGCTCAACATAGCTAGAGAAGAATAGATAAAAAATACAGGAGCATGGGAAATTGACTGAAACTTTGAATGAACAATGCAAAAAACAAGAAGAATCCATGAAACAAATTCAAATTCAAGTAACAAAAAACTGTACTGGAAGCCTGCAAAGCCGTTTAAATGAAGCTGAAGATAGAATTTTTGACCTTGAGGACAGGATCGCAGACAGCGATCATGAAAGGATAGAACTTATAACAATAACAAAGCAGCATGAAATGACAATCTAGCAGCTTCAAGATGATACCAGGAGAAACAATGTTAGATTAACAGGCATCAGTGAGGAGGCAGGAGACAACGTAAAGTATATAACTAAGCTGTTCACAAAAGAAATGGTAAAAAATAACCCAAACATGGGGAAAATCTGATATACAAATAAGTGAGGCATATAGAATGCCAAACAGTCATAGCCAACATAAATATACACCCAGACACATAATAATTAAGATCTCAGACATACAGCATAAAAACACAATACTAAAAGCTGTTAGAGAAAAGACACAACTCA
>PVJX010043032.1:0-13864 GCA_004027295.1 Dolichotis patagonum | reverse complement strand
ATGTTCTCAGGGTTGGGGGCTGGGAGTGTTTTCTTATTTCTCCCTTTCGTCATGTTTTTGGTTCCTTCCATACAAGTGTACAGTGTAATTCCCAGACCCTTTTCTTGTTGTTTAAGGTTCCTCTAGAGGGCGCAGGCTAGGAGCTTTAGCCCTCTTCAATAGGTTATCAGAGATTAGAGTTCACCCACAGGCAGTGTGCGCTAGCTCCTCCCTTCTGGGCCAGTCAACCTTTGCAGGCCTTCACTGCGTCAGTGTGCACTGATCTCAGGGAAGTAACTGGGTCCTTGACAGGGGCGTGGCCTAGTTCAAGCAGATTCCACCAATCCACTGGGCGAGGGGAATAACTAGCTGAAGCCACTTCCTTATGGAGTTAGGGCTGTCCTGCCCAAATCCAACATGTCGTCCAGTCGGTTTCCCCTTTCTCGTGGGAGGGTCTTATTCTTATCACTCACCGTGTCCCCAAGAACTGCTGGACTGCCTGACCTCCGACTTCAACACGGCTGAGGTGGGAATTCACGGTGCCTCTGGGTGGGTTGTGTGCAGTGCTGGTCCCGGCGAGCTGCATGCCGAGCTGTTCAGCTCCAGGCTCTGGCGGCTCAAGCCAGTCGCTTTGACTGGAATCGCTTGTTCAGGTCGGGCGGAATTCAGGCGTCTCGAGGCGGGTGCCGTGCTCGTGATCTTATCTTCACTAATAGTAGCCCCAGGACCTCTTATTCGAGCGGGTTTTCGCACTTTAGTTTCTTTCTGTGTTGTGAGAGTCTATCTCTCTCTGCTTGGGTCTCTCCAGGGTGTTTTATTCTGGCATTTGAGCTGTCTCTCTCAGAGAGGATCTCTCTCCTGCTACCTACCACTCCGCCATCTTGTCTCCTACTCCGGATCACCGATTTTCAAGCTGCATTCTTTTTTTTTTAATTTTATTTAAAGAGAAAAAAAACAAACAAAACAGAATAAAGGGTAGCAACAATACAGAATTCCAAGGAAAAAGAGAAAAGAACCAAAAAAAAAAAAAACCACTAAGAAATCATTACTTGACAAATTACATACTGACATCTTGGAAATAGTTGTTCAAATTACAAAATTAAAACATGCAAAGTATACATTCAAACAGTGACACTGTTAACAGTTCTGCTCCATGATCTGACAAAAACAGCAATATGGTCATCCATCTTACACACTCAAACATACATGCAATCAAGTTGCATTCTGTGTCTGCTTTAGAAAGCAAACACAGAAAACAGACAAAATGGGTAGGCCCAGATAACAGGGCTCCCGGGAAAGATACAGAAGCCAGGGCCCAATAATAGCCACTGGCAAAGACAAGCCCCACAGGGCTTTTCCATTTGAAGTATTAAGTACTAAAAATTAGCTATGTTTAACCATATGCTTAAATATTGGGCACAGTAAAATGATTGTAATTTAAAATGTGACTGCATGCAATTCTACCCTAGATTATGAGAACTCATGTTTAAGATTCAACTAGGCAGATAACTCAATGTTTAACCAATATAAACAAACCTTTCAATTAAGAGGATTCATCAAAAAGTTTAAAAATACTTGCTTTTTGTTTTTTATTTTCCACCAAATTAAGTGAATGTATGGACAAAATAAAGTCATTATTTCATTGTGGGAATACTTCTTGGAAAGTTTCTCTCCTGTACACAAACCAACTCTTTTCAGATGAGTTTGCACATGTATACACCACCAGAAAACAGAGGAAGATAGTTCAAGGTAGTTTAGAATTTTGCATTTAGCCAGGGGACTTCTAAATTCAATGTGGATTTAAGCTTAGCTGTGAAACATGTGTCTTGGTATAGGGTAGTAAGAGTTTCAGATTGGAGAAATATCACAATGTGTGGCAGCCACTCCCAGTGCCTCCATGGAATCGACTGAGGGGTGGAGCTGGGCTGCCCATTCCTAGCATGTTTGAGACTGTTGTATAAACATTCTAGGAGGCAGTACGTTTAAACTTTGCAATGAGTTGATTGAAGATTTCAAGGATCAACTACTTAAAGATATTTAAGAGACAAAAATCATGGCACGAGATAAAGATTTGAGAGAAAATAGTACCAAAAGAAAGATCATGTTGTAATATTGCAGCTCTGAGTGAAGACTTACAGATATTTTCATTTGTTTCAGTTACTTCAATGTAAGTTTGGCTCAGTTCTGGTGTGAGAATGGATGATGTTCTGCAATGCTTTTCTGTTTGCATGAAACGCCATGGTAACACAGCTGCACTAGCAAAAAAGAGGTTATACTGACAAGGAGGTCTCTAACTTTAGAAGTAGAAACATTAAATTTACTTATACTTTGTATGTGGTTTTATTTTAAAAACCAAACCAGAAAGTATTTATATACTGTTTCCAGGAATTTTTATTTGAATTTATTAAACTGAAATTTTATGTACATTATTCAAAGAAGGATAATTTTCCTGAAAATTTTCATGATTTTGTTTGGTTGTTGGGAAAGACACTGTCTCAAGAGTATATGCACACAGGTTTTTTGTTTTTGTTTATTTCTCTCAATATTATTGGTCCTAAGCATTTTTGTGACACTGGAGAAATTTCCATGAAGATTCCAGAAGGGACACTCTCAATCAACAGACAACAAAGGAGCTCACAGACTGGACAAATTTTTTGTTTTTTTAACAGGCCTTACTGCTGATTGCTTATCCCACAATTAATTCATGTTTATTACAGAAATTACAGCTAAGCTAAAATAAGTAAATAATAAAACATAAAAATTTTCTTCTATTTTTCCCATTTGAAATAATATTACTCTACCTTTGCTCAGTCATGATAATTTATACAGAATAAAGGCCCAGTAGTGAAATTATGGCCAAAAGGCAAACATAATTCTAAATATTTTAGAATTTAAACTGTCTGGCAGAAATATATCAATTTATAGTATTATCATCAGCACGACAATGTCTATTCTCTCATCTTATTAATGTGGATAATATAATTTAAATATAGGTTCTGATTTTATAGGTAACATTACAGTTTGATTACATTCATGTTTGATTCATTTTTTCTCAACAAACTTCCATACAGGGTTCATTCTCAGTTCCTTCTGCCTTCCCAAGATCTCTTTCTTGTGTGCAACGCCTCAGCTTCCCCAAAACCTGTTACCATGACTTTTTGGGAACTCCATTCTAGTATGTTTTATGTTCCAATACAGGACACTTTTGCAAAGAACTGATCTTTTCTTCCCTTTGTATATCCTGTGTTTTAAATTAAAATACAGCTTTTCTAATCCCCCTGATCAGGCTATTTTAATACACTTATTTCAGGCATGGATTAATAATTGATAATGATATTCTCCCCCCAAATAAACATATTACAAATTTATAGCTAGTAGAAATTTTAAGAAGTAGAGTTCATTAGTGAGGAATATTTTCCAGTCAAGAGAAATCCTTCCTGGGGATCTTTGTCTCACTTTACAGAGAATAAAATTTCCCATTATGGCCAGTCAGAAGACTAGCTCTACAGTTTCTTGTTGTGTGTCAGCCTGTGAAATGCCAGGCTCCATTTGGACCCCAGATGGCTATGGGGAACTCCTTCACATCAGGTACACTGTGATGCCATCCTCTAGTATGGCCTCTAGCAGGGGCAAGTGTGGAATACAAACTGAGGTTTGGTAATGTATCGTCAATAGGCAGTAGTCACGTTAATGTATATATATTTATTTATGCATAAAACAATAAGTTTATACATGCATTTATTTGATGGCCTCACAACATTGATTTAAAAATATTTATATGAAACCTGCCTACTATTTTCCAGAGCTTTCTATAAAATGCTCTAGCCAAGGAATAGATTTTTCTCCCCTAGACAGAATCTGGAAGATTTACTTTGAACACTTGCATTAACTCTTTCTTTAAAAAAAAAAAAATCTAGCTACAGTCTTCTTTAAACTTAGATATAATCAAGTATCCATTCATTTGGATAAGCAAGTAATAAATGACTACGAAATAATACTGAATTAATATAATTCTCTTTCAGTGGATCCAGTTACAGTTATAAAAATATCTGTGTGAACTTTTCTCTTAGTTCTTATTGATAATGCTGATTTTAAAGACATTGTGGTTGTAATCTAAGAACATGTAGTACTTAGATTATAATAAATGTTACATAAGCCGAGGATTTGGTTCAGTGGCATAAGCACCTGCCTGAGAAGTGCAAGGTCATGAGTTTGATCCCTGGTACCAAATAAATAAATAAATAAATAAGTAAACAAATGTTACGTAGACTAAAATCAGTTATCATCTGGATTTCAAATAACTAAGAGTCAAGTAACCTGATTTAGGGTGAAGGGGGATGCTGGAAAATTAGGATGGCACGTTCTGTATTTTACTTCAACATGAAAGGAAAACTCAACAATCTAGGACTAAATTTTGGTTTGTCACAAAAATAGGTAGGAAAGCCTTCAATGGGAGCGGCATGCTTCCCTTGGCCAGCCTAAAGTTTTCTTTTCTGCTTTGCCACCTGCAGTTAGAGAAGCAGTTTGGGTGCTGGTGGGGTCTGAGGTAGATTTCCCAACTTTTTTTTTTTTTTTTTTTTAAATTTGTACAGGGGATCGAACTCATGACCATGCACTTGCAAGACAGGAGCTTATGCCGCTGAGCTAAATCCTCAGCCCCTTCTTTTTCTTTCTTAATCCTTTTAAGCTATGAGGATAGATGAAGACAGTCATGCTAAATATTTCTTGAATTTAGAACAAATTTTTGAAAACGTCAAATAAAACCTTAATCTTCTTGTATATTAAGATCTACAAATGAGAAAAAGTATCAAATCAGCTTTACTGCTAATACTTAAGCATGTCCTGTCCCACTGTACAAGAGGGAAGCATTTTGACAGACCCTGGGGTCTCTTCCTGGGCTGCGCCTTGGTGGACTGCTGGGGCGCCTGCTCTACTTGAGCAGAGAAAACAAAGGGAAGGCTAGGAAGATGATTAAAGGTTGGAAAGCTGACTGTTTCTGATAGTGTGATATTAGGGTCATTAAGATGTCTGCATTTCAGATCCAGTGGGCTAAATATTATTCTATTAAAATACCATAAAGATTACATATAATTAAAAATGATCTACATTCTAAGCCATAACTAGGTATAATTTCATGCAAACACATTTAGGGTGAATTCACTTTAAAGTGGAATGTAGCTAGCCTATGAAAACAGTATCTAAATGACAAAAAGGAAGAAAAAGGTATTGAACAAGGACAGTGCAAAAAAAGCCCTAACAAATTTTTTAGGGGTCCACACTCAAATTCATAATAAAGGAACATGTATAAAGTGCAGCTTTAAAAAACCAAACAAACAGACAAACAAACAAAAAAAAACCCCAGAACTATTCATGGATCCTTTCTTTTCTGATAAACTATCTTCATTGTCGAAACTCAGTGCTTCATTTTCCTGCACCAATGGAAAGACCCCGTCGCGTTCCCAAGGAACATCATTCCGCACAGTCCTACTGGACTTGAAACAACGTTACACTTGTAACCCCAGAGAGCTAAGACGAAACTTTCTTCCTTCCTTGGTTTGTCCTCAACCTCCGCCCCTTTCACCGGAGCTGCGCAGTCAGCGCACTACTTGCCGCTGTGCTCAGCCGGCTGCAACTTTTGGGTGTAGGCACAGAATCGGAAAAGCGCTTTTTCCAGAAACTCAGGCAAGAGCCTAATAAATATTTAGATGCCCTTCTCTCTTCCGAACCAGAGTGAAAAAAAGAGTATTTAGTGAGGATTTGGTCTGGGTTAATCTGCATGTGAATCGAGCAGGGGGACAAAAGATGAAAGGTAGTGGACAATTGAACATAAATCCGCGGTCCCGGGGGCGCCATTCATCCTGCTCCTGCCCACACAATCCCAGGGCCCCGCTGATTGTTTGTTTTGTTATTTTGTTTTTCGTTTCGTTTCGTTTTGTTTTTTTAATTTTTCTCTGCGCAGGGGTGAACAGAGCCGTTTCTTTCCAATGACAGTTGGCAAAGGACATACGTGCTTTGTTTTGTCCCGCACTTTTCTAAGCACAAAATTACTCTTCCTGTTTGACTTCATTTCTTGTTTGTTGCTATCCCTATGTGTGAAGGATTTAGATTTAGAAATTTATACAATTTATATATAAGATTTGTTTTTATTGTGATGAAATTTTCATGAGAATTACCAATTTGGCTCTGTACAGACTCGGTGACCTTACCTACATTTCCAGTGTTGTGTAACCATTGCCAACTATCTTTTAACAGAACCTAAGATTTTAAAGGAAAGCCTAGGCATAAAGGATCACTCCTGATTTTCCCCTCCCCCAGAAGGAACAGGCTTTTTAAAAATCTATTCTTAGACCCTTCTTGGAGTTAGGACTCTTGGCCCTTGGTTTTGGAAGGACTGGAGTGTGCAGAGTGAGAGAAGGAAGGTAAAGTTCAAGAGACAAGATGACTCTAGAAAAGTCTTTTTTTCCAAAGGCTGGTTTTGCTGAGATGGTGAACTCAAAGCTCAGAAATGAATAAGAGGGACATCAAATGGTCAGGCTGCTTTTCACTAGAATAAAAGAAAACAATATTGATGAATTAAGTGGCTTTGAAAATTTTCCATAATGAAAAGGGAATGGTTTACACATACAAATTTCAAAATAAAATTAAAAAATAAAGCTTGGTAATATAGGCACTGGAGACCCAGCAAATGGATTACACATTTTCAAAAGACTCATGTGAAGGCTGGGGAGAGAATCTGAATAATTAATTGTAAAAATTCATTTACATTGTTTTTTTTCCCCCCACATTTTGGACATCTCTGGGGTTGTAAATATTTTGTTTTAATGAAAAACACAGATATATCTTTCATCGAGTCTTATTAGAAGGGGCTAAGTATATAGCTCAGTGGCACAGTGTGCCTGCCTGGCAAGTGTGAGGCTGTGAGTTCAATTCCTAGTAACAAAAAAGTGGGGGGCTGGGGGTTTAGCTCAGCAGCCTAAACACCTGCCTGGCAAGTGCAAGGTCATGAGTGCGATCGCCTGGCACCACAAAAATTGTATTAGAAAGAAATATAGAGGAAATCTGCAGAAATTTTCAAACTGCCAAATTCATTACTCATTTGAAGAAATATTTATTAAAGTCAGGCATTGTGGCACATGTCTGTAATCCAGTACTCTGAGAAGTTGAGGCAGGTGGATTGCAAATTCCAGACTGAGCAATTTAGCAAGATCCTGTCTCAAATTGGAAAATAAAAGGGGGAGGGAGGCTGAGAATATAATGCAGTGTGAAGGCCCTTTTTATACTGACAGCTTCAGTGAGTCTTTTGGCAATGAGTGGTTAGCCTGCCTTAGGTCAGGTATCTACCCTTGAACCCATCACTGTGGCCAAGGGCACAGGATCTGGGCCATTGTGAAATGTCTCCCAATGTAATGGCAGAGACAGTAAGCTATCAAAGTGATGCTGAGATTTCCAATGAGACAAGAGAGGTTTTCATACCAAGGGAAGAAAGAAGAGAAAGAGGAGGAGGAGCAGGAGAAAGGGGAGGAGGAGGAAGACAAGGAGGAGGATGCTAGGTAGATAGTAACTCTCACATACTCTACTACAAGGTTTATCCTTCACAAAGCTCAGTGTATATTTGTTGTATTAGTAAGGGTGGGACAGGCTGCTAGCCAAATGCATACTAGTTCACATATGGTGAAAGTTTCTTTCTTATCTAGACAATATACCATGCAAGGAAACATCTGAAGGATGGGCTTTTTTCACAAACTCAGTGTGAGACTCATATTTCTCTATGAAGGCTAGCTTGGTTGAAAAGGTGATGGTAAAGGATGGGGTAGCAATTTGTGGACCAGGTCTGGAAGAGGTACTTATTACCTCAGTTCATATTTTTTGGCTGCAATTCAAGTACATGGCCACATCTAACTTCAAAGGAGGAGGAAATGGGGGTTATGCATGCAGGAAGAAGTGGAAAAACATTTTGGTGAGGTGCTACCAATCTTTGTCTCATCATCCACCATTACTGTGCAAGTGGGTAGAAAACCAGGGGCACTAGTAGCTGCATAGTAGTAGCAGCTATTGAATCTCACTCTGACTGTTCATACATATTGGCTCATAGCATCCTATCATCAGCTTGTGAGGTATGACAAGCATCCCCACTGGAAAATGACACAGGCACAGAGAGGTTTCTTATTTGCCCCAGGTTGCAAATTAGAAATTGTTGGGGCCAGGATCTGACATGAGATGATCACATAATTCTTGGGAATAGGAAATAAGATGTTTGTAAAGGCCTAGGTAGTTCCAGGTACATAAAAAAAAGATTCATTTAAGAGCTAAGGATGTATTTCAGTGGTAGAGCAGTTGTCTAGACACATACAGTCCTGGCTTTAATGTCCAACATTGTACCTTCCACCAAAAGATTCAGTGGGAGTCATTAACATGCTCCTCACCTCAAACACAGCATCTGGAGGTAGGATAATCTGGAGGTGGGGCTTTGAACCTGAGAGATGAGTATCACAGAAGAAGACTCCAGAATGCCTTTTTCTTTCCTTTCTAATGGCTTAAGGAGACTGGTTCCACTTATTACTTGGCAATCCAGGCAAGTGTCACCTGAGGGCAGGACTAGCCTTCACTCTAGACTGCACATCTCATCTTCCTAGCAGGACAGTCCTCCATTTACCTGAAGCCACGCTCTTCTAGTCCGGTCTTGTCCAGTTCAAGTCTGCTCCTCAGGAGCTTTCTCTGCATAACCTTCCCTATACTTGTCCTCAGGTAGAATTAGTTGCTTCTTTTCAGTGTTCCTAAAAGATTCCAAGCATATTCTCATTAAAAAACCTAGTGTATTGCTCTATAATTTGGTACTTGCCCCCTTACAACCCTTGAAACTTGTTGAAGGCATAATTACTCTCATTTGTATTCCCATACCTCACAGCGAGTCTATAAGATCTAACAGTATTAACTGAATTTTTTTTTTTTTTGTATTGGGGATTGAACTCATGACCTCATGCTTGCTAGGCAGGTGCTTACACTGCTGTGCTAAATCCCTGGCTCCAGCTAAATCTCCAGCCCCTCAGCTGTATAGTTTTACAGATTATGGTAATAGCCAATATGTAATGAGAAATTATTGTATTCCAGTCAAGCTTTGTAAGTCTTGGAGGATTTTCTTCTTACTATTTATCACATGATAAAGTGGCTATTACTAGTGGCCCCACTTTGCAGCTGAGAAAACTGAGGACTGCTGAGATAAAGCTCTCTGTCTAAGGTCACACAACAGAGACAACTTTCTGTTGTTTTGGCATATTGCTTCACCAGGCCAACTTACATTCAGTGAGGAAGAAGGCCTCATCTTGCTCCATGTCAGAGAGCTGAGAGACATTTAGCAGAGACCTGGAAGGTACTTTCAAGATCCAGAAGAGTCCCTGGGGAAAGTATAGTAAGGACAGTATACAAGACTTCAACTGGAGATGCTCCCTGAAGGACACAGGAGCAAACTGAAGGTAGGGACAAGTAGCCTGATGCCAAGCAGAAGCCTTTGGAAGGCTGGAAGAAGAGCATCTCTCTGTTGTGGGCGAGGATTGGGCCTGGTCTCTCCAAGAGTGAGGCACAACCCTATAACAGAAAAAAGTGCCAGTGCCCTCCAACTACACAAGATTAATAAGAAAGTTGTGGAAGTATTCCAGGTGGTTGACCCAGATCTCCATGGAAATGTAAATAAGGTTAGGCTCTGGGAACCAGTGGTGGTAGTTTTTGAGATTCTTTAGCAACCTTGTAATTTTCCCAATGTTGGTAATTTTTTGAAACTGTTTGACCTTTCTATAACTGAAACTCCAACTTTGTCTTTTTTCTAATTTGTTTATTTTGGAAACAGCAGGGATGAGCAGAGGTTGGGGAAGCTGTGTCACTCTCTGCAACTGTTGGTACTGGGAGAAGAGGTCTGGTAGGGAGATCATGGAGTAGCTAAAAGGGAGAAATGGGTCCCTCAATGGTAGGGGATCACCCAAGAGGAAGTAAACAGGTGGGAAGAGGGCTGGGTGAATGGCAGCTGGCGGAAGAATACTTGGATGTAGGGGAAGGACATCTCAGCCACCAGAAAGATATTTCCTACAGAAATTCATGTTTGCATTCAGGTGAACCCATGGGCTTTTTTTTAACCTCTTTTATCACAAGTGCAGTTTAAATTAAATTAGGAAGGAAAGACAACACATTTTGCAAATCTCTCTTGTAAGAATGTGGGATCACAGACACTTGATGGCTATTGCAATCACTGGAAGCTGTTTACTGCCAAGGGTGAACATAGGTTCCTCAGCTATGTGTATAGAACTGTGGGTCATGGAAGCTGCTGGTTGCTGCACAGATTAGGTTTAATCAGCATAAAGATATCCTCCCTAGATTGGAGGCCTCCTTTTGCTTCTTAAGAAGGAAAAGATACAATAAACCAGAATTTTCTTTGTATTTTTTGAAGTTGACCAGTAATTTGATTCAATTGCAATTAAAAATAAATAATTGATCTAAGGATCGTCTTAGATTGAATGTGTTCCAATATTTCCAAGAGTTAACATTAATCAGAAACTAGGATATTTCTTCAACAATATGAATCTTGCATATGATTTTAAATAGAGCACAGAATCTTAAAGTTTCCCCAAGCCAACCTGAAGGACACAGACAAATACTACAACCACATAGATACTCTGGGGTTGAAAGAAGGAGAAGCTAAACACTGAGATAGCAAGTAAAGAGTAGCATCTTTGTGTTTAGAACTAGGGAAAAATAAAAAACAAAACTGCTTTTAGATTTCTTAGCAAAACAGATTTGCTGAAAGACAATTTGCTTTTGTCAAGTTCTTTCCTTTTGCTCTTTTTTTTTTTAAAATGCAATCTCCCTTTGTTTTCTTGCTAGAATGATCTTATGAATGAATGCTGGAAAGACAAAATTGATACTCCAGAATACAATGTCAAGTGAAGGGTAATTATCAGTCTTGTATTCCCTAGTTCTAAAAGACTAAGATGGTGGCAAAGGTTTATATTGAGGAAATTCAATGATGCACAGTAAGAAAAATGTTGTAGGGTGTACATGTCATGGTGCTAGTATGTATACACCGTAAGTAAGAAATCCTACTACTGTACACCATACTAACATTTTTCATGATTAACTCATGGCCTCTCTTGAGACTCCTGAGTTCAAGGGGCTGATAGGAACTAACTCTCAGACTCACATGATGACACAGAGAATGGGAAAAGGTCCAGAGGTATCTGCTGAATTTTTGAGGCTGGGGGGAAAGCCTCAAAACTCACATTTGTGTTAGGAAGATTTTACATTGGGGAAATCTGGTATAAAAACAGGCATTTGGGCAGAGCTGCCACTTGGAGATGGCAGGAGCTCTTTCGCCATGGCTGCAGGCCGGTATCTGGAGGGAATCAGGTTCCCATCACCTCCTTCTTTCCTGTCATTCTCACTGTGCCCTGTCTCTCTCCCTCCCTTTGTCCCTCTTTCCTTCTGGATGCTACTGTGTATGTGGGGGGCCTTGATGAGAAGGTTAGTGAGCCCCTACTGTGGGAATCATGTCCCCAGGTACCTACTGATTACATGACATTTTTGGTGAGCAAGAAAACAAGATGCAAGTATAAATTCTGTTCAGTATTAGTACTATAATGAGGTATATGGTTGCCTCTGAGGCAAGATTCAGAATTTATTTTGAAACTATTTACTGTATTTGAAAGCTGCTGCTACTGTTCCTCTTCTGTTTGGCTACCTTGATTTAATTATGTATGTCCAGGCCTTCATTTGCGTTCACTGGTAAAATGTTTTGTGTGGCCTTGGTGTTAAGCAGTGGTCTAGACAAAAAGCAGTGGAAGACATAGTCTAAGGGACTAAGTCTTCACAGCATTTACTGGGAGAGATGACGTTCACTTTAGGGAAGGCCTGGGAATCTAGAAGTCCTGTTGTCAGTTGCTTCATGTGTGATCTAATAAAATGAACTTGCAGAAGTCACCTGTGACTATGTACATTTCTGTCTCCTCCCAACCCACTCACAGACTTTTAAGTTCCTCAAAACAAGAGCTATTTTTTTCCCCATGGTTTCTTTTTTTTTTTTAAAGTGTGCTTGGGTGCTACTGCTTACTGAATGTCTGGTGAGATTGGAAGGAAGCATGGTTTTGCTGAGTGGGCAGGTAAAGCAGACACTCTTAGTACTCCTTCCTAGTGTGCCCTTGTGGCTGTGATGTCTGGGGCAGGGGCTTTGAGCTGGCTCACTGTGTAGCCCTCAGTGCTGGACCATCACAAAGGAGTTCACCTGGGCATCAAAGTGAACACAGCAGGTCTTGGGGGACAGCATCTATCCACTTAGCTCCTGAACTTTCCAAAAGATGTGATCTTGTAAGCCCCTTCATTGACAGGTCGGCTGCTTCTAGAGTAGGGTGGAAGAAGACCTCTTCCATCTTTTCTGCTACTAAGGAGCTACTTCTCCTGCTTGCAGCTGAAAAACCAGATCTTGGAGAGTGTGGAGGCCAGAGGCCAGCTTCAGAGAAACTGTTGTTGCTGCTGACAAGACGCAGCCTGAGATAGAGTCGTTTTCATCAGTCTGTTTGTCCTTTTACTTCCTAATGTCAGCAGTCCTGGGAACAGGAAACAGTTTGTGCAATAGGAAGCAGCAGAAAACCCACGACTGTATACCTTTTGTGGATAAGATTGCAAGATGCATACAGATACTTACACACATTCCAAAATATATGTGTGTTGATAAATCTGAGCAGTATTCAGTAAACTCTTCTCACTTTTTAAAATGATGCTATTCTTGGATACTTACTGAATCTGTGTGTGTGTGTGTATATGTCCTGGAGATTTTGCTGTGCTCACATATTCATGGCCTCATGTGATTCTAACATCTTTATGTCACAGCATCCCATTTCACAGGTGAAAAAACAGAGATAGAGACCGTTTATGTACTTCTTGTAAATTAGCAGGGCCAGGATTTAGCTGTCTCTGTGGACTGTTACCAGGATGTAGACTCTCAGGAGAACTTTCCTTCATTGTTAAAGGTTTAAGGACAATCTGCCCACATCATCTGGGAGAAGCATCTGGGAGAAGTTCTACAGTCTTGGCAGATGGCTATGTTGTTGGCTAAGGTATTATTATCTCCTATTTTCACAATGCAGAGGGAAGCACTTATGAAAAGGGCCCAAACCAGTTGTCCAAGTCCAAACATGAAAGGCCTCCTGCCCTCAGCGGTCTGGCTGCTCGGGCCTAGTCTGCCTCTTATTCTTACTCGTAATGTCTGCTCCCTGCCCTGGTTCAGAGTGACAACGCCTGGCTGGGTGGCCGGGTCAAGTGTGCCTTCATGAAATCAGCCATGGGACCAGCTGAAATGTTGAAATCCTGTCAGCTGAGAAAGAGAGGAGAAAGTCCAGTTTAGCTGTAGGTCCTCACAGTTCAGGGACCTGGCACTCAGAGCTTGCTGCTTCTGCCACCAGCAGTCTGGCCACCCAGCGAGGAACTGGAGGAGGCTGAGGCTTAGTGCTGGCATGTCAGCTGATGGGATAGTTACCAGCTGGTCTTTAAACTCCTCAATCCAAGTCTTTTTTCCCTTTCCTAATTTAGCAATTTAATAATTTATTTTCCTAATTCCCTCCTCAGTCTTTCTGCTCCTCTGACAGCTTTACCTGGACAGAGAAATACTACAACCACCATTGGCAAAGCCTCATTCATGGCCTGTAACAGTTTTAGCTTTGCAGTTTCTCACAACTACTTAATTCCAGGCTCACAGTATAAAAATAAGGTGCACATTTTAGAACTTGTTAGACCAAAAGTGTTACTCATTTTACCACACTATATTTTATTTTCTTCCATCTAAAAACAATGCTTACTTACTACCAATGGATATTCAGAAAAATACAAGGTAATTAATGTCAGTTTATCA
>PVJX010043031.1:0-13866 GCA_004027295.1 Dolichotis patagonum | reverse complement strand
CATCAACTGAGGAATGGATAAAAAGTTGTGGCATTTTTATACAATGGAGGTCTACTCAGCTATATAGAATGATCACATCGAGATATTTATAAATAAATGGACACGAGTTGAGACCATTCTCTTAAGAGAAATAAACCAAACTCACAAGGGTAAATACCATATAGTCTCCCTAGTATGAGATTGATGAGTATATAAGACTCTATGGTAAGCATGAGTCCCCATCTCATAGCTTTGAAGTCTTTCAAAGTTTTCAATCATCATTGGAATGGTTTTATCCTATTTTGTTTGACTATATCATGCGTGATGATATGAACAGCTGTTTTGAAGAAAACAAAGCATTATGACAGCTATTGCTGATTTAATATCATCTTTCTTAGAAGTCCTACCATGCTTCTTTTGTTCTACTACCGTTGGTTCTATCTATCACATTGTGTCTTATTGGAATTTGAATATGTGTGATAGTTTAAACAAACTTTTTATCAAAAATGAGATATTATAGTGCCCATTGATCATTTTCTGTTATTTGGTTCGGAAAGCCCCATAATTCTTTCACTCTATGCATGGCTTTATACTATTGTGTTATGTTTGATATTATTGTATTTGAAACTATGCTCAACTATAGCAGAGTAAGAGATATGGTGTTAGCTACTGTTGATGTCCAGGTGTCTTAATGTAAAGTACTGTGTTGCCTATGTTGTCCTGTTCTGATCTGCTCTGTACTGCCCTGTTTTGTTTTATTCTCTTTCAAATAAAAAAAGAAAAGTGAATGAGAACAAATAAACACTCTGAGGCTTCATTTGAACCTTCTAGAAAAAGAAGAGCAAGTTAAACCCAAAGCTGATAGAAGAGAGAAAATAGTAAAGATTGGAGCAGAAATCAATAGAAATGAAGCTTAAAAAATACAAAGAATTAATTAATCAAAAAGCTGATTTTTGAGTGAATAAACAACATTGACAAACCTCTAGCTAACCTTATAATGAAAAACAAAGAAAAATTTCAAATTCATGCAATAAGGACTGAAAAGGGGGAAATTACTACAGATCTCATGGAAATTCAAAAGGTCATGGATACCTACTTTGAAAATTTCTACTCACATAGTGTGCAAAACACAGAGGAAATGGACATATTTCTAGAAACATATGTACTACCAAAACTCAACCAAGAAGATATAGCAATTTTGAATAACCCATTATCAGCTATTGAAATTGAAACCATAATAAAAAGCTTCCCAATGAAGAAAATCCCATGTTCTGATGGATTCACTGCCGAATTGTACAAGAAATTCAGAGAAGATTTGATGTCAATACTCCTTAAACTCTTCAATGAAATTGAAAAGAAAGCAATGTGTTACTGTCATAACACAATCAGAGAAAGACTCAACCAAAATGGAAAATTATAGGCCAATCTCACTAATGAACATTGATACAAAGATTTTCAGTAAAATACTCATCATTAAGAAGCAACAAATCATCAAGAAGATTCTACATCATGACCAAGTGGGGTTCATTCCAGGAATGCAAGAATGGTTTAATATATGCAAATCAATAAATGTAACACACCATATCAAAGGAGCCAAATCCAAAAATCACATTGTCATCTCAATGGATGCAGAAAAAGCTTTTGATAAAGTCCAACACATGTTCATGATAGAAAACCTTCAGAAACTCAGAATACACAGTGTCTACCTGAACCTTATAAAGGCCATCTATGAAAAACCAACAGCCAGTATTATATTAAATGGACAAAAACTGAAACCTTTCACTTTAAAATCAGGAACAAGTCAAGGATGTCCACTATCACCACTTCTATTCTGTATAGTTCTCAAAACACTAGCCACTCACTAAAAGAGAAAGAAATAAAAGGAAAAAAAGATAGGAAAGGAAGAATTTAAATTATCACTATTTGTAGATGACATGATACTCTATATAGAAGACTAAAAAAACTCCATTAAAAGACTACTAAAGTAAATAACCAAATTCAGCACTGTAGCTAGATACAAAAATCAACACTCAAAAATCAATAGCATTCCTGTACACAAACAAGAAACTCACCAAGAGAGAAATTATGAAAATATCACCCTTCACAATGACATCTAAGAAATGAAATACTTAAGAATCAACCTAACTAAAAATGGAAAAGATTTATATGCTGAAAATTATACTATGCTAAAAAGGAGATTGAAGAGGATATTAGAAAATGGAAGGATATTCCTTGCTCTTGGCTAGGAAGAACAAACATTGTGTAAATGGCCATACACCCAAAACTTTTATACAGATTTAATGCAATCACAATCAAAATGCCATTGACATGCCTCACAGATCTAGAGCAAACACTCCTAAAATTCATTTGGAACCAGAAGAAACCTAGAATATCAAAGGCAATCCTGGGCAATAAAGGCAAGGCAGGAGCTGTCTCAATTCCTCACTGGAAAATATGCTACAAAGCCACAGTGATAAAATCAGTATGGTACTGGCAAAGAAACTGGCCTGAGGATCAATGGGAACAGATCAGTAGATGCAAACATAAGTACAAAGACACTCAGCCACCTGATATTAGACAAAGGGGATAAACATGTTCACTGGAGGAAGGATAGCCTCTTTAATAAATGGTGTTGGAAAAATTGGCTCTCCACATGCAGAAGACTGAAACTAGATCCATGCTTATCATCATGCCCAAAACTAAAGTATAAATCGTTCAAAGACCTAAAATTGAAACAGAAACACTAAATCTACTGGGAGATATGGTAGGTAGAATTCTTGGAGACATAGGGGTAGGCAGAGAATTCATGAATGCGAACTGCACGGGAATGTCCAAGTAATAAAACCCAAAATGTGTAATTTCTACTGTAAAAAAAGAGATAAAAACAAAGTGCTCTAAAGGATATAACTGCATGTATGTTTAAGTGTGTAAGATAGAAGACCATATTACTAAGTGTTTGTTAGATCGCTGAGCAAAACTGTTTGCAATCTCACTGTTTCAATGTCTACTGTGTATGCTTTAATTTTGTAACTTGAACAGCTATTTCCAGGATGACAGTATGTTATTTATGAAGAAGTGATTTCTTTGTGTTTTGTTTTGTTTTGTTTCCTTTGTAATTCTCTATTGTTGCTACCCTTTTTTCTATTTTTTTTTCTTTTTAAATAAAATTTAAAATTTTTTAAAAAAGTTATTCATTATATAAACACCTACTGAGATAGGGTATGACTTAGACTGGCTAAGAAATGAGAAGTATTGAGATCCCAGAACCTACACAGAAATATTTTCCCAAGCCCCATGTTGGGAGTTCTTGCAGGTTCCCACATAGTGTGTTGCAGTCAGGGTTTACAAGAGAATGGATATAATACAGGACAAAATTTTTTGAGTTACTTTTAGTGTTTATCCAAAGAATCAAATGCAAAAAAAGCACATTAGAGAACCAAAGAATACAACTGAGGGCATGCGTGCTACAGCAATGTTTTCCACAAGTCCAAAGACCTGGAATCCATGACAGTGGCCCTCAGGAGTCCATCCTGAGGCCTGGAGCCCATGATAATGTCTCATATAAGTCTGTTTAAAGGACTTGCACTTGGAAGGCCCAAATATCAGTGGTGGAAGCTAGAAAGTCTATGCCAGCAAGACAAAAGATCTGTGCCAGCAGGCTGAGAGATTTGCACTGTAGTCAGAAAGTAATGCTCAAAGGACCAGAGCTCCCTCAAAAAAAAGTGTAGCCATCATCAGCAACAGCAAGATCCTGAGCTCCTCTGATGATGAGAGCAGCTGAGTTCATATCAGGAAAATCAACAGCATACTATCTTCCCTCCAGTTCTATTTTTATGGTGCTGACAACAATCCTCAGATGTACCTTCCACACCCAACACCATGCTGATTCAGTTCAGCTGGGTGTTATTAGTTGACCATCAGTTAATCTACCACATCATGGAAGGAATAAAAGGAGATGGTGTTACTGAAAACATGTTATCATGCCTCTTCACAGTAGCTTGCCCTCACACCATGAGATATACTTTTATTTCATTTTTGCTTTTTATTACTTTCTCTCTTTTATTTGACCAAAACTCAATCTTCAGAGCCACTTTCTCTCTTACCCTTCACTTTCAACTTTTGCTGCCTCAAATAAATGTGAAAGTTTGTCACTATTTTTACTTGTTTTGTTTAACTCTGTTCTGGCAGCACCCCGATTCCCCATAACACTTATCTGGCTTAGCTAGCTGAAAGTCCCAGATAAGGTCCTTAGGGCACTTTGTTTTTTCATTTGTTTCTTTCTAAAATGCCATGAACATATTTTGCTAGGGTTTATTTCCTCCTTTTTTTCTTTTTTTCCCTCTTTCTCCCCTATACTGGGAATCTGGGGGTTTTTTCTCATGGTGCCAGAAAAAGCTTCCTGGTCCTACCATGTAGTTGGAGAAAGGGAATATACAACCTTTGTGTTTCTTCCAGCTGTTATAGATTGTCTTTTCTCACTTTTGTTCACTATCCACCGGCATGAGTTAAGTAGACAGAGAGCTTGCTATAGAATCTTTGTGCTTAAAAGTCTCGGATTCTTTGTTGTCTGTGCATTTCTTTGCCAAATTTTGCCACTGTTTTTAGAAATTAGCCTGGTCTCCACTTACTACAGTTTGTAAATGGCTTTTTCTTTTGGTTTGCTGTATTGGTCCAAAGCTCTGTCCTGTCTTGCCATGTGGCAATGTGCCATGTTTCCTGTCATGTGGCTAGATGCCTCTTGCTTCAACAGCTGTCAATTTTTTCCTTTTTGTCTTCTTACCAACTAGCCTTGTGAGCTAAGCCTTTGATATTGGAGAACTTGTGGGCTTCCTACTTCATTTCTTTTGAATTATTTTCACTGGCAGAGTGTCTTCCCACATAGAAAGAGAATATTTGTCTGTTTTAAAACTCCTGTGGATTTTGCCCATGGTGGCCAGCAGCAACTCAGCTGGCTCTAACTCAATTGCCTCTGTGTTCTAGAGCCTGCCTGGTGCTATCATTTCCTGACTAGATCCAATTTTTTGCTTCTTCTAACAAAATTCAGGTAATCTAGAAACATGCATGACAGTCTGAACAGAGCAACTGAAAAGCTTTTAAGAGTTAACTAAAGTGACTATAAGTATACAAAAGCAAAGTCATCTCTGGTTCTTAGGAAAAACGGTGTTTATGTCACTATTGGTCTCTATTATCTTAAAGTACCAAAGGTAGTGTTTGTTTGTTTTACTATTAGAGTAGATGCAAGAGACATTTTCCCAAATGACATCATTTTCCGTAAGTAAAGTACCATAAAGTGGATTAATGAGGGGTTATGAAGAGTGTGGTAAATTGTTTGGTGACTTCTACAGCCTCATTGTGCATCAGAGAGATCACACAGGGTCAAGACTTTATAAATGATGTGAATCTGAGAAATGTTTTATTCAATAGTACTACCTTGTTAAATTCAGGATAATTTATGCTGAAGCAAGAATTTATGAGTGTGTTGACTGTGGAAAAACCTTCCACCACAGAGATGCATTCATTCATCACAAGAAACTTCAGCATCTGAGAAAGGTCTTATGTGTGCAGCATTTGTGCCAAAGGCTTCATATGTAACATTATACTTGTTGAGCATGAAAAAAGGCACAACGCAGAAAATTATGAGTGTGCTGATTTTATGAAAGGTTCAACTCAGGCATCCAAGCTTTTAGAATATAAGACAATTCACAGTGAAGAAAATCTTTATGTGTGCATGAATTTGGAAAATCCTACATCCACACCTTACTCAACACAAAATTATCTCAGTTTCAGTGGATGAAGTGTATCTGGAAAATTCTTTAGTGGCAACTCAAGTACTCATAGTCTTCATAGTGGAGTAACACTTTATGTTTTTACCAAATGTGGGTAAACCTACAGACAATGCCCCTACTGTTCTTGGAACAAAAATGTACACACTGAATAAAGACCTTTTGAGTGTACAAATTTTGTGATACTTAAACTGGATCTTAAAGCTCATTTAGCACCTAAACATCACAGTGGAGAAAGAATGTAAAAGCCCAAGGAATGCACTGCATCTTTGTTCAACATGACTGACAATAGAAAAAAAAATTCCTGAGAGTCCTTTCTGAGGGAACCAAAAAGCAAAATTTAACTCCATATATCTGGGCACCTGCACTGGGGAGATTCTCTAGAGTGCTGGATATGTAGGATGCTTTCAGGAGCCTTCTAATCTTTCCAGGATCAGTTAGGTCATTGACAGTTTCTGTTGCAAGAGTCATTCCACCTCTACAAGAAGTTAAAGTCTCAAGAGTGTTCCAGTTAGGGGGCTAGGGATTTAGCTCAGTGGCATAAGTGTCTGCCTGGCAAGTGCTATGTTGTGAGTTCGATCCCCGGTAAAAAAAAAAAAAAAGTGTTCCACTTCTAGTCCTTGGTAAGTATGAGTGCCTCAATCCGTTGGTGGATTCCACATTCCCTTCCCCCTCTAATTTTTTTTTTAAATTGTGGACATTACCAACCTCTTGTTAAAACTACCTCATCTGGGAAGTGCTTCATACTTCCAAAAATGTCCCTTGTCCATGAACTGCTGTCTCTATATGATAAGTGAGATGGATTTCTCCAGCCTGCAAATTGCATAGTGTTTGAACTTGCCATCCTACATTGATATAATTAGTGCTTTACTTGTTTAATTATTTGTATCTTATAGTTTAAACTTTTACTCTGTTCTATTCAAGATATGAGATTATTTGGCAAACAATTCAACTTTGTTAATATGCCAGGAATACCTTTTGTGAAGGTCTCAAAATTTGTGTTTTAGAACAGTAGGACAGCAGAGAAAAATTTAGTCTAATTTTGCCTAACTCACAATGCTTACATAAGCCTTCTTAGGAAAAATTATACAGCCTCTTGGAACCAATCGTGTGACTTACGTTTCAGGATCTCCTATGAGTCCTACATTCACTCTAATGAAGGGTTAATTGTTATGTCAAGCTGCAGTGCTTCTGAAGATAGCATGAATTTAGTTCTTTTTTCCAATAGGACATTTAACATTCCTCAACACTGTTTACTGGAATGTGACCATCTTCCAAGCCCACCTGGAAGTCATGATCTCTGAGGCTCAAAGTCTGGTAGACAAATCACACCTCTAGGGCCTAAGTGACAAATATAACTTATATATTTCTTGTTTTAATATGTAGAAAGTTATCACCTTTTCTGATATTGAAATCTCTTAAAGTTAAATATGTAACATGTTTTTCTACCTTATAAAACTTTTAATCCTTAATATTTAATATGACTAATTCTGGTAACTATTGCTTTACTTAGAAATTCTAAAATAACTTTTTACCCTTCTTTTTATATTTTATTTTTTTGGATAAAACATTTCAAAGTTAAAACAAAGGACATCATTCAGATAAAAAGTAAAAGTATATCAGTGGATAGTTTGCCTAGGTTTAGCCTGACTAGATTTGATACTCAAGACTATAAAAAGCACAAATAATGCTACAGAAATAGTGTGCACAATATGGAGTGGCAGAGACTATTCAAAGTAGATATTTGGCTAAAGGTCATGTGAATTTCATGTGACTAGTTCTGTAGGGTGAGGGTGTACAGAAATTCTCAGGACTTAACAGGCATCTTTATCTCCTATGACTGAGTTCAAATCCAGTCATATCTCACATCTGTTACTATGAAAACTGGAACTCCAGGAAAGAGAAAAGAGATTTTACAGCCCAAGGATGAATGTTTTTGTTACTCAGCCAGTCCTTTTTTACACAAGACCTGTGTTACTGTCCTGCTTTTCTTGCCACAGAGGGACAATAGACCTCTGTATATCAGAAGAGAGAGATGGTTCAGTCAATATAGTGTTGGTTTCAGAAGGGAAATAAAATTTCTATTTTAATGTGAAGCCATTTTATTGCTTGACAACTCTATTTGTGCATAATTATAGTAAAATGATTCATACATATTTGATTTTTATAAATTGAAAACTTTTGATATATGTACATACATATAATACCATTACCAAAAACAACGGTAATATTTGTATCATCCTCAAAAATTTCTTCATGTGCTTTCTTCCTCTTGTTTCTTTATTATCCCTCATCCACATATAAGCACTGCTTTATTTTGTGTTACTGTACATTAATTTGCATTTTCTAGAAACTTATGTAAATGTAGTCATATGGTATGTTATAGAGGCCACCCAGTTGCTGAAGACCCTCATGAAATGTTCAGTCTCCTACTTAGTGGCATGGAGCATAGCTTAAAATGAAACCAAGGGAAAATTGCAGTTGTAAAGGTCTCTGGGATAACCAATTGCTCCGACGAGCAAAAGGCAGTTATTCACAGCAGCTTTCAGCTTTTATTGAGTGTACAGGATACAGAGACATGAGGAGACTATTGGCCGAGGGTCATGGCTGGATATATGGGAACAGTCACTTCTGCAGGCTAGTTAGCATGAGAGAAACAAGGCATTTATACATCAAGCAAAAAGCCATCAAATTTCCATATCAGCTTTATAGGTAACAGTATTTTTCTTTAAGAAACTTTTTATTAAAGATTTCATTCAGAGTTTCATTGCTCCATGCTAAAATGATTCAATATCTCAGCCCCATACCCTCATTGGCAGCTTATCTGGCCTCAGGGAAAGCCATAAAGGAGGGGTGGGAGATACTGGCCCATGCATGACCACTTTGCCTCCAAGGTACAACTGAAATCCAGTTGCATTCCTTACGTCAGTGAAAAAGGAAATTTGTCTCTGCAGCTAGCAATTCCTGTGCTTCTATACTTATTAAGTCAGAATTTAATAAGGAAAAGGAAAAAGGCTACATAGGAGGTGGCTGCAATCAGGGGTCCTCAACACAGTGTTTCTCTACAGTATGTGTTTACTTTCTACCTGCTTTCAATAAGTATAAATGTTTTGAAGTTAATCAAGTTGTTGAGAATATCACTAAGCCATTCATTTTCTTTCATTTTTTATTAGTACTATTTGCCATACATAATGATCAGTAATCATAGATAATTTGTACCTATATGTAGTATGTCTTTGTTCTTCTTTTATCCCATTTCTTTCCCCTTTCTTCAACCTTACTTCCCCTCCCTATTTACCAAAACTTTGTTTCCACTTTTCCTCTTCTAGTCTTTTTTTTAATCTATTTTCCTTTCCATCTTTTCCCCTGCCCTCTCCCTTATACCCCTTGTGATTTAAACATGTTCTTCTTATATCCTAATATTTGAAAATGTTCTTCCTATTTCCTAATATCTATTCTCCATTTTGCTTCTTATTTATTCTTTGGGTTTCTCACACAAGAGAAACAATGAGATATTTAAACTTGTATGTCTGATTTATTTCACTTAATATTATGGACTCAATATGCATTCATTTACCTAAAAATGACCAAAGTTTATCTTTCTTTATTGCAGAATAGTACTCCATTACATATAAATACCACATTTTCTTTATCCATTCATCTGTTGATTGGCATATGGGATATTTCCAAGACTTAGCTGTTATAAATTGTGCTTCTGTAAACATGGTTATGCATAGTCATTCCTTTTTAGTACTGAGTAATATCTCATTGCTTTGATATATTACAAATGTTTCTGTATCATTTGTTGATGGATATGTGTATTGTTTTCAGGATTTTGACTATTAAAATTAAAGTCATTTTGAGAACAATTTAAAAAATCTATATTGACCTCACAGAAGCAATTATCTTGCCAAAGAAAGTCAGCTCAAGAACAAAAAAACTCACCATTCATATTGCCCTCCTTTTGTTGTACAATAACAGTATAGAGAGAACTTCAAGATCTCAACATAAAATAGCACTTTTGTCCAGTGTAATTGCAAGTTCTTTCTAATTTGAAAAGATAAGAAATCATAGCATATTGCAGGAATGAATTTGAAGTTCACTGGATGAAGGAGAATAAAACTCTTAGAGTTTATATCTAGATATGTCCCAAGAGACACTTGAACTCACAGATGAGTCCTTTGAAAGAGGATTGATACTTTGGGATACTATGGCTAAATGTACTATTAAAAATGGGACACAGGGCCAGGGATAAAACTGACACAGTGCCTGCCTGACAAGCACAGTGCCCTGAGTTTGATTCCTGGTACAAAAGTAAATAAATAAATAAATAAATAAATAAATAAATAAAATGAAATGAAATGATGGAACCTGGTCCAAAGAGGCAGGATACTGGGATCATGACCTGGCTTGACTTTGCCATGTTGTGTTACTATTGTTAGTTTCCTGCTTTTCTCCCTTGTTTACTTTCTTGTCCAGCCTGGTGATTTCTTTCTGTTGTTGTTCTGGAGATTGTGGTCATTTTTATCCCTATCTAGGATGTCCTTCAGCACACTTTCTAAGGTTGGTTTGGTGGAAATGAATTTCTTTAGTGTTCTTTGTCATGGAAGTATCTTGTTTCTCCATTAAATTTGAAAGACAGTTTTGCTGGGTACATCAGTATGGGTAGAAAGTGGTTTTCTTTTAGGGCTTGAAATACTTCACTCCAAGCTTATTGTAACCCGAAGGTTTGTGCTGAGAAGTCTACTGTGATTCTAATAGGCTTTCCATGATAGGTGAGTTGTGTCTTTTCTCTAACAGTTTTTAGTGTTCTGTTTTTATGTTGTGTGCCTGAGATCTTAATTATTATATGTCTGGGTGTAGGTTTATGTTGGTTATGTCTATTTGGCATTCTATATGCCTCACTTATTTGTATATCAGATTTTTCCCCATATTTGGGAAATTTTCTGCCATTACTTCTGTGAACAGCTTAGCTGTATCATTTTTATTGTCTCCTGCCTCCTCCCTAATGTCTATTAATCTAACATGGTTTCTCCTAGCATCATCTTGAAGCTACTGTATTGTCATTTCATTCTGCTTGGTTGTTTTGATAAGTTCTACCCTTTCATGATCTCTATCTGTGATCCTGTCCTCAAGGTCTTAAATTCTATCCTCAGCCTCATTTAAATGGCTTGGTAGGCTTTCGATTCAATTTTTTGTTTCTTGCATATCTCTTTCAATTTGTTTCTTGGATTCTGCTTGTTTTCTGCATTGTTCATTCAAAATTTCAATCAATTTCTCATGCTTCTGTATTTTTTTATCTATTTCTTCTCTACCCCTATTGAGCAACTCATTTACTAAGGTTGTTTCTTTTGTCTTTATATAAGACATTATTTCTAATTTGAGTTATCATGGATGTGTTGAGCCTCATGGATGCGTTTCTTTACTTCATTTGCTATCTTTTCAGAGATGTCTGGTGTATGACTTTTAAGGTCCTCTATTTCATTATCACCTGCCCTTGCTCCTAATGAACTAGAGGTGTGTGATTGCATTTTTTCTTTTCATTTAGTCATTTTCACCTTTTGGGTAAATTTCTGGTCTTTCTATCCCAACAGTCACAACTTTCTGTAGTGTGTGTTTTAGAGTCTTACTGTGTGGTTGATGTTTGTCAAATTCCTGGGTACCACCATGAAGAGAAGATCCAGTCTCCTGAATTCCTCCTACGTGCCTGTTGAGTGAGTCCTATATTCTTTCTGGGCTCACTAGCCCAGAGGTATTGATGTAGGGCAACTCTTAGTTCCTGCTGTTGTTATATCTTCAGGTTGTTGCAGGTCACCAGGTCTCCTTGGCTATAATGTTTGGTCAGCTGAATCCCTACTGTGTCACTAGAGGGGTCTCATAAATTCTTTTAATTTCTTCTAAGTTGGGGCAGGGTGATATTGGCACACTCCTCAACTTGTCTGATGTTCTCTGTGTGGTTGAGGGGATTACCCACTGTCTTGCCAGGTTAGCCAAGGTCTTATACTTGGAGGGAGTTTTACTTCCTCTATTTACCCACTGCAGACCTCTATTTTATGAGGAAACTCACCACACTGACTGGAGCCTGATGAGGCCTTCTATTTTGGTGAGGGGTTCCTGAGTCTCTCATCAAGCCAGCATGGTTTTCCACTCTAGTCCAAGGTTCCAATATTTCCATTGGAAGGATCGGTCCATCAGCAGCTGTTCCAGGCAGCTCAGGCCTGTGGCAGGCTTCCTTGATGTTCCTGGTGGAAGGGCATGCCCAGCAGCATCAGTCCCAGGCAGCTCAGACCTGCAGTGGGCTTCCTCAATGTTACTGGAGGAATGTCAGGCCCAGCAGTGTTGTTCCCAGGCAGCTCAGGCCTTCTGCCACCAGCCTCCACGATGCTCCCCCAATCTAGTAAGTTATAAAGCCCAGATTTAGTGACTACCTACATAAAGGAATTGCAATGCTTCAATTCAAATGTCAAGATTTCTCTGGGACAATTTTTAGTACCTTCTGTATTTTTTTGTAGGGTTGAATTGGTAGTCATGAACTCCCCCTGTTCTTCTTTTTCATTGAAGCATCTTTTTCTCCATTAATTCTGAGAGACAGTTTTTCAGGGTACATCAATCTGGGTTAGAGGTTATTTTCTTTCAGTGTTGTAATACATCACTCCAAGCTCTTCTTGATTTGATAGTGTGTGTCAAGAAGTCTGTCATGATTCTGATAGGTTTTCCTCTATAGGTGATCTGTTTCTTTTCTCTGACAGCTTTTAATATTTTGTTCTTGTATTGAATTTCTGGGATGTTGATTATTATATTTCTGGGTGTAGATCTATTTTTGTTATAGCTGGTTTGAGTTCTGTATGCCTCATATATCTGAGTATCATTTCCTTTTCTATACTTGGGAAATTTTCTTTAATTATTTATGCAAATAGCCTTTGTGTGTCTTTTGTGTTTACTACTGCTTCTTCACTCACATTTTTTATTCTTAAGCTATAGATCCTTTTGTCATCTTCTAGCCTTTGTATTGTTACTTCCTAGTTCCTTGTTATTTTTAGGAGATCTTTCCTTTCATGATCACACATTGCAAAGCTGTCTTCAAGATTTGATAGTCTAGCCTTAGTTTCTTTCAAGCATTTTTCCAGCTTTCAAAGCAGTTTTTAATTTCCTGGTAATCTTTTGTATCTGTTTCATGTATTCTAATTTTTTTATATTCTTTATCAAAGTTTTCCCTCCTTTTTCTATGCTACTCCATTGTTCCATCTATGTCTTCTTGAGAGGTGCTTAGCATTTCTTTTATTTTTCTTATAGCTTCCTTTAGTTGTGTTAGTATTTCTGTTTTAAGTTCTTTTCTAATTTCCTGAAGATATTTCTTTATGTCAGATGCTGCCTCTTCAAAAACTGCAGATATGCAACCCTGATCTCTTTTGTGTTTACCTTTCTTTGGCCAGTACAATTTCAGTCAGAGGGTGGAGAATCCTTTTGTGTCTTCCTCTTGTCATGTTTCTGGTTTCTTCCAGACAAGTCTATAGAGGGAGTCCTCAGCTCTTCCTGTATTTTTACAATTACTCTGAAGCATGATGGATAGGGATTGCTGCCCTTCCCAGTCTGCTGGTGATCACTGGAGTACAACCAGTGGTGGGGCAGCCTGGCCTCTCCCTTCTGACCTAATCTACTACTGGGAGTCTTCATCACATTAATGTGCACTGTGTGGTCAGGGCCAGTTAGGGATAGCTTCAGGGAAACCTCTTCCTTGGCTGTTGGATCATGCACAGGGGTGGGACTCAGTCCAAGCACTTCTCACCAATCTACTCTGTGCTAGGAGTGGCTGAATAAATCTGACTTAAGTTCTGGTTCTGGGCTTATCCTTCCTAACTCCAAAATGTCATCCAGACATTCACTAACTGCTGTGGGAAGACTAAGTTCCCCACACTCACTATGAGCCAGTGCACATCTCCAGTCTACCATTCCCCTCTGTGCCTGTGTCCTTCCAGTGAAGCCCTCAGACTTGCCAACCCCCAAGTTCACTGTGAGTGTGTGTCTTTGGATTCCAGTGGCATTTTGCACACAGTGTAACAGGCTCCAATGAGAGCACGTCTAGCTACAGCCTTCTGTCTATGTT
>PVJX010043030.1:0-14478 GCA_004027295.1 Dolichotis patagonum | reverse complement strand
GTGGTAGACAGAACCAATGGCAATAGAACAACAACAACAAAAAAAGCATGGTAGGACTTCTAAGAAGGATAATATTAAATCAGCAATAGCTGTCATAATGTTTTCTTCAAAACAGCTGTTCATATCATCACGTATGATATAGTCAAACAAAACAGGATAACACCATTCCAACTGATGATTTAAAACTTTGAAAGACTTCCCCCTTTTGTTTTATTCTCTTTTAAATTAAAAAAAAAAAAGACTTCCTTCTTTCCCTTTTTATTTCATCCAGGTTACAATCCTATTAGTTGGTACCACCCACACCCAGGGTGGGTCCTCCTGAATAAAGCCATTATCCACACACAGTACTATGATAAACCAATTAGAGGACTAATCCAGTACCACACACACCCATGACCCAGTCACTTTCAAGCCCCACTTATGAGTGCATGAGGGTAGAGGGAGACATACAGATGTAAGACACAGCACGCTATAACGTTCTCACTTTTTGTTATGTAAAAACTGAAATACAATGGTGTTTTCCACTTGTGGGATCTTAATGACATTTTCAAAGCTTGATAAATTTGAAAAGTAAAGAGTGACACTTATTTTTGGCCAGTGTAGCCGGAACCTTGCTTTAGAGTAAGTGAAATTTGTGGAATAAAACCATTAAAGGAATTATAAAGCAGATCTTTTGGTGCTCAGAAATAGCAAAGCCCAAGCACAAAGGTTACTTGTTAGAATATCATGTTTGATGACCATGAATCTGTTGCTTTTAAAATATAAGGGCTTCCATTTACATTACAAGATAGATTATGAAGTGTTTATCCTTTAAAAATTGGCCTCCAAATAGAGTTTTTGTTTTGTTTTGTTATGCTTTTTTCTAAGATTACAGTAGCAGATCTCTTGTGCATCTAGGATTTAGTGTGAAGCATTCATGTTAGTGTGGTTAATTTTTCCTTTTATAGAAACCTGAATTTTTATAATGTTTGTAATGATCTGTGATTAAAGCAGTACCATGGTAATACTTTCATTTTTTCTAGATATAACTTATTTATTGAGTCATCAAGTGTTATTAGTTTGCTTGTTTTCTCCAAAACAGGATACTCAGTTGCTGCTGGGGAATTTACTGGAGATTCTCAGCAAGGTGAGAGACATCATCTAATTTAAGTTATTTCAAAAGCATGGGGAAGGGTAAAATGACATAAAAGTCCTTCTGTAAACACCAGTTTCATTGCTCTATAAAATGTATAAAAATTGGATCCCAAATTGCATATTTTTAGAAATGTATATATAAATTGATACACAGTTTTAAATCTTGAAGAACTGCATAAGCATTAATATCTAACTTTATAAAATGTAGTTAAGCAATAGAAAATTAGAGGAGCCATCCTGTGTTGTGAGTGAAAAATACACAGTTCAGATAATTAAATGACTTAGATAATGGCCACACTGCTGGTGACAGAATGTAAGAAATCAAGATCCTTCCTTTTACCTTAGTGTCTAGGAGCACATATTGGATATATCCAAAGCTTCTCTCCCTCCTGACTCTCCTCCAACGTGCCAGGTTTATTTCCCTTTCCCCTTAGGACTTGTCCAGTCCAACTGGGAGAGGAACTAATCCCCATTCTCCTACATGTCCTTCATCATTTGTCTTCTGTACTTTGTTTTGACTTTGTCTATGTTTTAATCCTCTGATCCTGTAACCATCTCATCTACTAGTGGCCACATTCTTTTACTTATGTGTTTTTAGAACAATTTCAAATGTCACCATCCCCAGAAATCCCTATTTAATTTTCTCATGTGAATTTCTGTGTCACTTCATTTTTTTCTCCTCTAAGACATTTGCCATTCATTCTTCAAGCTTTTATTTATTTTCAGTACTGGAAATTCAACCCAAAGTCTTTGTACTGAGCTATATCCTCATTATATTGTACTTTTAAGAAAAATTTAACTAGTTTAGTTTGAGACAGGGTCTTACTATGTTGCTAAATTGTCCAAGCTGAGCTCAAAGTTGCCATCCTCCTCTCTCAGCTTCTCAGAGTGCTGAGACTGCAGCACCTACCCCATATCTAACTTTGTCAAACACTTTTGCACATCTACTAAGGATTAGGTTCTATTGGCAACTGTTAAACTTGTAGAGGAGAATAAATGATCCTTAATCTCAGAATTTACAATATACTAGAGCTGGTAGACATTAAAGAAGGAACATAGAAGATCTGATTAAACACTGTGGAAAGTGCTAGAATAGACTTCAAAATATAGAGTAAGGGTAACTCTGGTGATGAGAAAACACTCACAGAGAACTGGGATAGGGTGCAGACTAAGGAACTAACTTTTACATTCTAAACAATATAAAAGATTGGAGCATTCAAGGAGCTCATTTTGACTAGCCAGACTTTAGTACTTATCATGAAATGAGATTGAATTAGAGAAAGGAAATGGGCCTGAGATAATGCTGGGCGTTACAGTCAAGGAAAAGATTCTGAAATTGACGAAAAATATAGAGAAGCCATGAAGGTTTTTAGCACAATAATAAATATAATCCAATTATATTTCTGTGTTTGTCAACTTTTAATTGCTGGAAAAAAAATCCCTTTTGTACACTGCTAAAAGAGGACAGATTTATTTTAGCTCAGATTTCTGAAGTTTCAATCCACCAGTTGTCTGGCTCCAAGGCAGAAATATCATAGCAGAAGGGTGTGGTAGCAGAGAGTTGCTCAGATCCTTATCAGTCTGAAAACAGAAGGAGTGGGAAAGAGACCAAGAAGATATGTAGGCTTTGCAGGCCCAGGAACAAGGCTTCACTTCCTAGTAGCCCATTCAGTTAATGTACTCATCAGTGGAGCAGTGCTCACATGATGCAAGGCCCCATCTCTAGACAGTTGTTGCATGGGGGAATCAAACCTTCAGTGAGTCTCCTCTGGGGGTCGCATCATATTTATAGCATAACAATTAGAATCTAGAAAGCAAAAGAAAGATGAAAGGGAGAGGAGAAAGAAAGAAAATCACACTGGCTGCTTCTTGTGTAGACTTGCTTGGGATGAGGGTAGGGAAGAACGCTGTTTTTTGTAGAATTTTTATGTTTCCACCAGCTCCTAGAAGGCAAAATCTATGTACTATTCTCATTTATTTCCCAAACAATGGTTAGGCCACATTCTCCTTGTAATAGACTCATATACAAAATAGTCTGATAAAAATAAGTTGAATCTTTGGAGTCAAGATCTATATTGATGCAAATTCTGACCTCACTGACTATATTTCTTAGGATGTGGCAACCTCTGCTTCTCATTCATTTATCTTTAAATGACACTAATCCTATGTAACTCAAAATATCATCCTGAAGATTGCATGGAATGATGCATGAAAAATATTTTTCATACACAAGGCTATAAGTATTTACTTTTACTAGCTAGTAATGGGTAGTGACTGAGCCAATCATCAATCAATATTTGCCATTTTCATTTTATTCCATATGAACTTTAGCTGTCAATCATGAAATGTTTTAACTAATTAGAAATAAGCATAAGTGAAATATGATCTTCTTTAGGAATCAGCACAGATTTTTAATGGTTTAATATTGATGTTATGTCAAGTAGCAATACATGAAGTATTGTAGTTTGGTAGAGGTTAATAATAATCATTTTTATAAAAATGTAAGCTAATTCTTAAAGAACCTCTCTTTCCCTCACATTTACTTCAAGCTCTTAAAAGGCAGTATACTACAGTGGGTAAAGGGCTAAGTCTTTGGACATGAACCTCTTGGGTTTAGACCCTGACTTTACTACTAACTAGTGCTGAGATCTTAGGCAAATTATCTAACATCTTGGTGTCTCCATTTCTTCATTCTTAAAATAAGGATTGGTGTTTACAGTATTGTCTGTCTCATAGGATTTTTAAAGACTAAATGAGTTAAATTTTTATAGTCATAAACTAGAACAATCCCTAATACATAAGAAATAAGTATTGGATTGGGGTCATTGGAGAAAAAGAAATATTATATTTTAAAAAGTCAAATCTTATAATCACTCACTTAGCAACTTAGCATATGAAATTGTATAATGTGCCAAATGATTTTTTAAAAATAAGGCATTAGGGTTTTTGTTCAGATACTCCCCAAAATACCACTTAGTTATTAATCAAATAAATTAGTAATGATGTGCAACAGTACATTCTAGGGAATGATGATTGAAACTAATAGTGATTTTACACTGGCTCTCAAAAATATTCAGAAGAGACACCTATATTTTAATGGTATAGGGATATATAAAATTAAAGCACTATATAAAAATCACATTCCATTTTCAAGACCATTACAAATCCAAGGCTATTTGTATCCACTATGTACTTAATTAGACAAAAGGGAGTGGGAATTCTATGAAAAATTATTCACTGTATTCTGGCTGAGGGATCCTTGGATGGCTGGGCTTCACTGAACTTGAACTCCTAGGAATTAATGGAAGGTTTGTATATGTTTGCATTCTTCTGTCAGGAGTGTCCATAATTTTATTTCAGTTTCAAATGTGTTCATTACTCAAAAAACATTTAGAGTTACTGTTCTCATTTAGACATCAGATGTGGTGACTTAATCCCCAACAAAGTAATCAGGTGCTGCCTGATCCCAACAAACTAATTGGTCATTGGTGTCATTTCTTGTCCTCTACTACGCGCTATTAGCTCTATTTCCCTAAATGTCAAATGGATATTAGTGTCTCCACTTTAGAAGCAAAGTATGATAAAGCACATGGCTCAAAATACGATAAAGCACATGGCTCATTGGTTAGTAGGTGGGACACTTTGGATAGTACTAGCCTCCTTTCTGCTTCTTGCCAGTGGATTTGATGTCCAAGTCATGAATTTCCAGGTCAAAGACCTAAAATTTTCCTGAACATATTGTTGATATTAAGAAATCTCTGAAGATTTCACCATGAATTATTGGAATGGATTTAAGACAACTTTCCTATTTTCCCTTCCAAAAGAAAATTTGTGTACTTGAGTGACAGTTCTAATTTGCCTTAGACCTCAAACAATTAAACTGTCGTAATAATTTAAAAAACAATTATGAATGTATTTAATCAACATTAATTTAATAGTTCTTTAGAAGAGGAGTCATAGGAAGTTGCAGACTCTGAAGTTACTGAGTGCGATGGCTGATTTAAAAAGAAAAATTCTAAATGTTTGTGGGACACGAAAAGTTATGTAGTTGCCCTGCATTTTACATGGCATAATATCTCTTAATGGACAGATCTGACCCTGAAATCAGTCATCAGTCAACTTCACTGTATCTGATTGTGGTTTGCCATGTACCAAAAAAAAAAAAAAAAAAAAGAATTATTGAAAACCGAGCAGCATGGTAGTGTTCTGAAAATTTCCCTAGCTGGATAATGCATCCAGATGGCTTGGTTCTTCTGAAGCTCATCCTCATCTTCAAGAGCATGCTTCACCTTTCCTCTTGTCACTGTAGATCAACCCTGCCCTATGCCTGACCCATGCCAGAGATAGAAATTCTTGCTCTTCTATCTACTGTATCCACATTTCTCTTTCTCCTGCATCATTCCCACTAACACAGATGCATACTGGTATTTCTCCCAATGCAGAAAAGGAAATATAACTCTTGCCCTTCTCCCTTCTTCAGCTACTGTCTACATTTCTTTTCTTTGAAGGAGCTGCCACTCCTTTCTATGGCTATAGTCGCTGACCATCATCTCCCTTCTGTTAATGCCCCTCTTGCAGCACTGGGCTTCTGCTCTACTGAAACAACTCTTGTCAAGCAAACGCAAGGTCTCTGTGTAGGCATCTTCCTCGACTATCAGGAGCACTGGGTAAAAGATGCTTCCCTCCTCATTTGTCCACTTGGCTTCCTTGACTCTGGCAGTCCTTGTATTTCCCTCCTCTCCCCAGAATGCCCAGAACGAAACGCATGGGCCATCCTTACCCATGAATTCTCTTGGCTTTCATTCATTTCTCTATCTTAGGCTTGCTTCCAGGTGCATGGATCCAACTCTGTACTCAGAATTTCTGTTTGAGTAGCTATCCCAAACTCTGTGTGCTGGTACCCAACCACCTGACCTTCCCACCAAATCACATTCCATTGTCACCCTGCCAGTTGCAATCAAATGACATTACCACCTTCCAAGTTTCTCAAGCCAGAAACTCTGAAAATCAATTGTGGAGTGTGCTGTTTCTCTCACACTCCATATCTAATCCATAAGCAAATTCTGCTCACTAAACCCTCAAAATCCTACCAGAACCAGACCACTTTTTAACTCCTTTTATAACTTCTACTGTGACCCAAGTTCACCGTCACTCATGGCTGCAATAGCCTCTTACCTGGCCCCCCTGGTCCCCGGTGTTCTACCTAAATCCAGCAGCCATGGTTCTCCCCTTGAAACAGAAGTCAGATCAGGTGCCTTGCTCCCATTGATTTCCCAGTGCCTTCAGTTTCCTGTAATTTATGGCATGTGGCTTTTGCTTGGTAACCAAAATTGTTTTAGCATATTAACATGACTGTAGCTATACTTTCATATTAGCATAAAAGAAGTGCTTTGAGAGGAAGGTGGCCAACATCACAGTAAGGAGTTCAGCTTGGATGTCACATGAAGCTTAAGAAATCAAGCTTTAGTTCTAGAGGCAGAGACGTAAGCAAAAATTGGCAAAAACAAGAAAATCTCAAAGTACAACTTTTGTTTTTCTGTATCTGTTGTCTGTCAAAAAACAGAACAAAACAAAACAAAGCAAAACAAAAACTAATTAAAAAGTAAATGCAAAACCCTGACTTCCAACTGCTAACTTTCACCAGGATGATTACTCATTTAAGAGGCACTGTCTTTACTATCGCTTGTTTGCTGTACAACTTTAGCTACATGCGCAATTTCCCTTCTCAATGTCTACTTTTATGTCCAGAACTAGTCGCCGGAGTTCCAAGAGGAGCACAAAACTTTGGATATGTGAGTACTGAGAATCCATTCTACTTTCTTGTACATACAAATAAATGTTGTTTTTTTGCATGTAACTTTTAAATCTTTTGAAGTTTCCTTTAGTAAGGAATTCCTCCAAATAGTTTAAGGCATTTTCTTACAAAGAAGGAAAGAAAGTAAGTGAGGTTAGATTAGCTCCAATAATTTATGCAACCAAGCACAAAATGAAAACATGGTGTGCATTTTGTTTCTGCAGAGGCTTATAGCTATCAAAAGTTTTAAATTGTTAAAAACTTCAAGACAGCAACAGCACAGCACTGAACCAAGATGTGACCCACCTAAGCTCATAGTCAAGGAGGTGGGTGGCCCTGTTTAAATGCACATTCTGGAAGTACTGTGCAGGCTACCCTTCCTATCATTGGCCCCTTAATATCTCATACGGTAGGAATGATAAAATCAATTTTTATTTCACTGGTGTGTAATTTTGCTGAGGTGGTTTAAAACAACATGCATTTATTATCTCACAGTTCTGAAGGACAGAAGTCTGAAATCACCCTGTGGGCAGGCTCATGCTCTCTCCAAAGCATCTAGAGGAGCATTCTTCTTGCCCTTCCAACTTCTGGTGGCTCCTGGTTCCCTTGCTTGTGGCAACATCACTCCAATCTCTACCTTTATCGCCACACAGCCTTCTTCCCTCTATCTCTGTGCGTATCCTTTCTTCTTTCTATATTAAATTATTAAAAACTTCATGGCCCCAACAACAGAACATTAATCCAAGTTGTGACCCATCTAAGCCCACAGTCATGAAGGTGGGTGGTCAATGGCCAATGGCAGGACACCAGCCTTTAGGTTTAGGGCTACCTAAAATGAGCTCATCCTGAGATCCTTGTCTAATTTCATCTACAAAGACCCTATTTCTCAATAAGGTCATGTTCTTAGGATGAAGATAAATATGAATTTTGGATATTGTTCAACCCCATTATAACTAGTTATCGTGAAATTAGGCAAAGTATATATATATACACGTATAATATATATATTCCTTATTAATATATATACATATATATGTATAAAACATATATAAACATATATATGATATATATAGTATATGTATATAACAATGCTTACTTTTTCATAGACATTTGGAAAGCATAAATTGTTTATAGATTTGGGTTTGGCTGAATAGAATTAAAAGAACTACTTTTGCTATGTGGAAGCACTCAAAAGCATTATTTCTTTTTACAAAGAATCATACTTATCAATTTGTGTAACATAGAACAGAAATAGATTTAGACCAAAATTATGATTAAATAAATTAAATGACCATTAGGTTAATTACATTCAATGTTCTTGAATTCAACTACTCTTTACCACTCTGCATGAGTTTGGCCTGAAAATATCCTTTCTTATCGTCTTTGTGGGCTTACGTTTTCATGTTACATATAATTAACCATTAATTACTCTTTACACAGTATTTAGCTGGTTTAAATTGTAGTTGAAAAAGACTTCTCCAGTTCTATGTCAAATCATGTGCCTACATATTTCTGTGATTTCAGGTCTCAATCATTAACTCCACCGACATGACTTTCATTCAGAATTTCACTGGTGAACAGGTAAAGACATTTTAGTATGAAATAATTAATGTCATTCTATGCTCACAGTATACTTTAACACTAATATCATTTACTAACTCACTTAAGAAACAGTTAATGGGCACCTACTATGTGATGCAAACTGTTCTAGGCCCTAGGGTTTCAACAGTGTTTCAGACCAGTGGGTCACAGTTCTTGCATAGCTGTGTGGTAGATGAGATATAATGTGACAATTAATTCATAAACAAATAAATACTGGTGATAACTCAAGATAATGTTCAGTGATATAAAGAAAATATAGTATTTATATAACATGGTGGGGGTGACAAAGACACTCTAGGAGTGGAGTCGTTAGGGGGAAGCATCTAATCCAAAGAGAGTAGCAGCTAACAAGACAGTTTTCAAACAGGAACCAGCTAGACATGTCTGAGAGCCATAGTGAAGGCCACAGTGGCTGTAACAAGCAGGAGGAAAGTAGGATCTCTGGAAATAGGGACAGGGTCTTCTTCCATGAGCCTTAGTCAGAAATCCTGTCATTTAGTTATTTTTTCAGTAAGTTCATATTCAAAATTCATGCCGTGCCTTGAATCTGGCTTTGATGTCTGTGTGAGCTCCTGTCTTGCAAAGTGTTGGGAAGATGGCCCTCTGGAGAACCCCATGCTGTAGATGGCAGAGAGAGAATTCTGTCCTACTTACGAAGGTTTCCTGGCCATTGAACTCTGCATTTAAAAATGAGAGTTCATTGAGGCCATGGGTACAATGGACCAGGGTTTCAAGGAAGTGACTAAGTAATGACTAATGGCAAGTGGTAACCTGGGAAAGGTAGAAGAACCTGTTGGATAAGCATCTGGGAATGATAAGAGCTCTGTGACCCAGGTAGATGCAGGTCCTCTGTAACATGGGGGATATACACTCATGCTCACAGTGTGCATAAGGGCATGTGCAAATGTATATGTGTGTTGTTGTTGTTGTTGTTGTTACTGTTTTTGTTGTAGATAGAAATACATCAAACATCTCTAGGAAGCAAAAAGTTCAAGGCAAAATGTTAAGAATTAAAGGTAGGGGCTCCTCTCTTGTCCACATGTATTGTCAGAGCTTTAGGAAATAAAGGATCCTGCCTGAGCAGGCTAGAGCATGTATTGTCAGGCCTTTAGGACATACAGGATCCTAGGAAAGTAGGTTGGAGTATGTATCTGGTATCTAGGACTCTTTCAGTCTCTCTCAGTGCTGGACATGCAGCCAGGATTGCACAGAGTGGTGGACTGTGTTTCTTAAAAGCAAAATGCCACTGATTGCTGGGACAGGAGCGTGACCTTGCTGTGTTTCAGGGGCTGTACTCATGCAAGGTGGTGGACTCTCGGTGCCTGCTCATGTTCTTAGGTGACACAGAGCACTCTGAGTTTCCTACGTGTTAGAGGTCATGCGCCTCTGTCATTCACGGTAGCTGGAATCCACTCCTGAGTCTCAGTGTTACACAGACTTAACAAATGATTGGTTCTGAGCCCTTCTTCCCAGAGACTAGATACTGACCTTTACACACTGTCATGAGCTGAAGTCCTATTGTGAATGGGTCACAGGCCTGAAAACAGTCCACCTCCTTTTTGACCAAATGTAGTTTGAGGTCACACCTCATCTGCCACCATGTGTTTTCTTAGGTATTGTGACGGAGGAAAAATGGTGAAAATTGGCACATTATGTACTGAATATGACACTGACATCTGAGGGAGCCATATCACAAAAACTGATCATCGAAACTACAAATGAAAACAAAATATATTTCAACATCTTTTTGCCAAAATTTGGGACTTTTGTCTACTTAAAACTGTGAAATTTTTACAAAGCATTTCATATCCCTCGTGATTCTCTGTGGAATATTTGGAAAGATGACCCTGAGTGAAGTTGATTAGACATGTAAATTTTTAATAACTGTGTCTAAATTGTTCCTAAGGTGTGGGAACATTATGTTACACTGCTCAGACTCACGGAAAAGATTTGGAGTATTCACTGACTGTAAATTCAATATAAATGGAAACTGAGATATGAACTCACTCCCTCAAGGAATTTTTTATGCTTCAGTAATATAAACAGCACAAAGCAGAGAGTATAAAACCACTTAGTTTTTGGGGCTGGGGATTTAGCTCAGTGGTGTAAGCACCTGCCTGGCAAGGGCAGTTGTGAGTTTGATCCCTGGTAGTCCTCCCCCCAAAGTATTTCATTCTTTTGTGCTCACTCATCACACATGGTGTGTCTGACAAACTGGGACCAGATGGTGCATAATTTGAAAATATTCTCATATAAGACTTCACGTGCAGATGGGATTAAATTTATTCTGTGAGATTTAAAAGCCACAGACCTAGGAGAGTTTAAGTACAAGAAGTTATAAAAGGGCCACATTTAACAATGAACATTCAAGTAACTCCATCCATGAATTGAATGGGCTGATTGTTGAACATATCCAGAGGATATCCAAGCAGATGTCAGGGTTATTACAGAGAAAATTATTCACTGGATCAGGGGTTAGAATAAATGACCTGAAGAATCGGACCACATCCAAGAGTCAATGGATTTACATGCAAAAATGTACCATAATGAGACACATCCTTCAAACAAAATAAGAGGTGACTATAAAAAGGACTTTTGAAACACAAAATATGTCATTCTTATGGTTTTCTTTTGCAGATGGCATCTTATTTTGGATATACTGTTGTAGTATCAGATGTTAACAATGATGGGTAAGTTTGTACAAACTTCCTGCTCACTGGATATTATGTTCATCCATAAAGATGTTATATTTTTCCTTCCTGAAACCCTTCCTTTCATACTTCCTTAACAAGAGAGAGGCTGACTTGTTTTAACTTTTTTTTGATTCAGGACAAGGGGATGCATCTAATAAAGAATTCTGTCATCCTGTTTTTATGTCTTCACTGAGATTTTCCACATCTGCCCCTCTAAAAGAGGACTATAATCATTTTATTTTTAATTTTATGAAGTCAGTAGTCCAGGGTTGAATCAGTGGAGGCCAGAGGATTTTTAGGATGCTGAAACTATTATAAGACACCGTCATTATATACTTTCTAAGACCCATAGAATCTGTGCCATTAAGCATGAACCTGATTAACTGTGGAATTTGCTCAATAATGATGTATAAAATGTATGTTTATAGATTATAATGTGCCATTTTCTGGTGGGGGATGTGATGATGGGAAAGGGTTGTATGGTAGGGAATTAATATGAGAACCATACTTTCTGCTCAAATTTTCTTTGAGTCTAAAACTGCAATATAAAATAACGTCTATTAATTACAATTTAAAAAGAAAAATTGCAGGGAGTGAGAGGGAGGATCAAGAGGGACGCAAATTTAAATGAAACACATGGTGAAAGGCTCAATGATAAGATTTCAGGTACATGGGGTCACCGAATTACTGTAAACAGCTCTCCACAGTGGCATATCAATTTTGCTGGGGACGGGAATGTGTCTATCTCCAAGAACAATGGATATACTATCAAGTGAGCCTCAGAGGATTCCAGATGAGGATGTGACTGGCTGATACTACAGTTTCCTAGCTAGGCTCTTCTTGGTCAGTCTATTGTCATGGGCATGGGAATGCAGGACCATGGCTTGGACCAGAGCAGAAAGAGTGGTGGGAAGTAGTAATTGCACTGTGGACATATTTCAAAGGTCTAGTAGAGCGTCCATCTTATGCTGGTGAGAGTTACATTAAATTGCCTTAATCTTCCTTTGTCTGAAGGTCACCAGTCAAGATTCCCTCTACACAGAGAACAGCTAGATCGTGGTGGCCTTTCAGGTGTGCATGGACACAGTCATGTCAATAGCTAGTCACACAAGCAAAGGGCTTTTTGTCCTGGGTGCCAGACAGCATGTTCTAGGGCAGAGAGGCCTTCCATGTGTCCCCCCTTCTACACTGGGCCCATTTTGAACCCTGGCGTCTTTCCCAGGTTTTACAGCATTCCCTGGGGTACTCTCTTCCTTCCTGGAAAAGTCTTGATTTAGGCTACAGCAAAGTTGTGTGATAGTGTTTTTAGTGCATATTTCTGCCATGTAAGGGGAAAAATAATTTTTTTTTTGAGAGAAGGACTTTAGTGGTTTCTTGCTGATCAGAACAATGTGGTCATAACAAATGTAAGAATTTTTAAGTGATAAATTTGTTTTTTCTCGGTATTCTTCAAAACCCCTGTGCACACTATTTCTTTACTAGGTAAAATTTTCTGAATTCTTTAGGCCACATTAAAAAATAGATCCTTTAACTATAGTGTTGCCATTCTTAAAGATAAAGTGCCCATAGACTCTAAATGTTGTAACTTGTTACTTTTGTTTACTTCTATACTATGGAAATCCAAAGTTTTATTATAAATGAAAATATTCTGGAAACAGTTGCAATTAGCAAAGGGAAGACCCAGATAAAGACATGGGACTCAAAAGAACTCTGAGATTACAGTAATAATGGCGTATATAGTATAATAATAGTATATGTGCATTTTTTTTCTGTTTTTAAAATTATATGACCAGGCTGTTATTCATGGCTCATAAGCAAAAACTCCCATACACACACACAGATGGTATTGAAACAGACTTTCTCTAGTCAGGAGTGTTATTCTTTGAGTTTAGATGCCCCCCCCAAGCCTCTTGTAGTCATGGTAGCAGGCTAATAGAACCTATGATTAACTCATGGTCCAATGCTGGGATTGTGGGTATAAGTGCTATGTCCACCCTAGGGTGAGTGTGACTTACATGCAATATAAGGAGTAGAAAGAACTTCTCTCCATGTTCCTCTCTTTTTGCTACTGTTGCTTTTGTTGTTTTCCATTGCTATGAACTGGTGCCCTCTGCCATCAGCCACACTGCTTTGGAGTCAGTGATTATGGACTGAAACCTTCACAAACTGAGAGCTAAATAAACCTTTTATTCTTTAATTTTGGACATTGTGTATTTCTCTCAGCAATAAGAAAAAAGGTAACCAAGACAAGGAGATAATCAAGTATGGTTGTGTACCAGGGTAACTAATGAGTAGTTTTTGGAAATATGTGTCTTATCTATCAACTCTGCAACAAAATCAAGATCTCTACAAATACTCCAAAATCTCAATATCAGGGAAAAGAGCCAGTGTTTCAAAATGAAGTAGCCAAATAAATAAATTGTTGGAAATTTTCCCTATATTTAATATTAAAAAAATACCTCCCAGTATTATGTGTGTACTCTAAAAGTTTACACCAAACAGTTGTATGTGTGTTGGTTAAAGAATAATGTTGTCAGACCTATAATGAATTTCCATGCATGACATAAACATACTGGCAAAATTAACTTCAGTTTAGCTATCTTAAAGCAGCCCAAACTCTGTCAATGTAAACTTTGTTAGACATTTCTGAATGCACTTGTTAACAACAAATGAAAATGGTATTTTTCATCTTGTGCCTAAGCAAGCAAATATGTTTTATTTTTCCTTATGGATTTTGAACAAAGATTTAGCATATTCATATTATTGTAAAAACTCACAGAATTACAAATTAATTCACTGGAAATTTTCTTTTTTTTTAATTTTTACTTGAAAGAAAATAAAACAAAAGAGGGGAGTACAGAGCAGATCAGAACAGGACAACAGAGGCAACACAGTACTTTACATTAAGACAATTGGACATCAACAGTAGCTAACACCATATCACTTACTCTGCTATAGTTGAGCATAGTTTCAAATACAATAACATCAAACATAACGCAATAGTATAAAGCCATGCATAGAGTGAAAGAATTACAGGGCTTTCTGAACCGAATAACAGAGAATGATCAATGGGTACTATAATATCTCATTTTTGATAAAAAAATTGTTTAAACTATCACATATATTCAAATTCCAATAAGACACAATGTGATAGATAGAACCAATGGTAGTAGAACAAAAGAAGCATGGTAGGACTTCTAAGAAGGATGATATTAAATCAGCAATAGCTGTCATAATGTTTTGTTTTCTTCAAAA
>PVJX010043029.1:0-13867 GCA_004027295.1 Dolichotis patagonum | reverse complement strand
ACATATTCAAATTCCAATGAGACACAATGTGGTAGATAGAACCAATGGTAATAGAACAAAAAAAAAGCATGGTAGGACTTCTAAGAAGGATAATATTAAATCAGCAATAGCTGTCATGTTTTCTTCAAAACAGCTGTTCATATCATCACGTATGATATAGTCAAACAAAACAGGATAACACCATTCCAACTGATGATTTGAAACTTTGAAAGACTTCGAAGCTATGAGATGGGGCCTCATGCTTACCATAAAGTCTTACATACTCTTATCAAATCTCATATTAGGGAGATCATATGGTATTTACCCTTGTGAGTTTGGTTTATTTCACTTAAGAGAATGGTCTCAAGTCGTGTCCATTTATTTATAAATATCTCGATGTTTTTTATACAATGGAGTGAGTAGAGATTTTCAAAGTAGGTATTCACGATCTTTTGAATTTACATTGAGTCTGTAGTAATTTCCCACTTTTTGGTCCTTATTGCGTGAATTTGGGTTTTTTCTTTCTTTTTCTTTATAAGGTTTGCTAGAGGTTTGTCAATTTTGTTTATTCTCTCAAAAAACCAGCTTTTTGATTCATTAATTCTTTGTATTTTTTTTTAGTTTCAATTGCATTGATTTCTGCTCTAATCTTTACCATTTCCTTTCTTCTATGAGTATTAGATTTAACTTGCTCTTCTTTTTCTAGAAGCTTGACATGCAGCATTAGATTGTGTATTTGTGCTCATTCTGTCTTTTTGCTATGACAGTTTGTTGCCATATATTTCCCTCTTAAGACTGCTTTCATTGCATCCGACAGATTACAATAGGTTGTTTCTGCATTTTCATTGAATTGTAGGTATTGCTTTATTTCTTCTTTAATTTCATGTGTTAGCCCACTGGTTGTTCAAAACGTTGTTATTTAATTTGAAAATATTTATGCCAGTTTTGCAGTTTCTTTTGCCATTAATTTCCAATTTCAGTGCTCTATGGTCAGGTAGTATGCATGGGATAATTTAAACACCCTTGCGTTTACTTCAGAATGTTGTATGGGATAATATATGGTCTATTTTGGGGAATGCCCCATGGGCAGCTAAGAAGAATGTGTATTCTGATGTGGTTGGGTGGAACACTCTGTAAACATCTACTAAGTCCAATTGCTCACAGGTATGTTTCAGATCTATTATTTCTTTGCTGATTTTTTGTCTATTTGATCTATCTCTTTGTGACCGTGAGCTGTTAAGGTCCCCTGTAATAATTGTGTTCTTGTGTATTTGGTTTTTCTTGTCCTTTAGTATCTGTCTTATATAGTTGGGTGCTCCTGTGTTTGGTGCATATATATTTATAATTGTTATTTCTTCATCTTGAATTTTTCCACTTACAAGTATGTAGTGACCTTCTTTGTTTTAATCATTTTAGGGTTGATGTTCACATTGTCTGCAAAGAGAATTGTTACCCCTGCTTTTTTCTGGGTTCCTGTTGCATGGAATACAGTTTTCCATCCTTTGACTTTTAATGTATGAGTTTCTTTTTGAGTCAGATGCGTTTCTTGTATACAGCATATTGTGGGGTCCTGTTTCTTGATCCATTCTGTCAACCTGTTTCTTTTGATTTGTGAATTGAGCCCATTTACATTTATGGATATCACTGATATGTACTGGCTTGACTTTGCCATGTTGTGTTCCTATTGTTAGTTTCCTGCTTTTCTCTCTTGTTTACTTTCTTGTCCAGCCTGATTCTTTCTTTCTGTTGTTGCTCTGGAGATTGTGGTCATTTTTATCTCTACCTAGGATGTCCTTCAGCACTCTTTCCAAGGTTGGTTTGGTGGATATGAATTTCTTTAGTTGTTCTTTGTCGTGGAAGTATCTTGTTTCTCCATTAAATTTGAAAGACAATTTTGCTGGGTACATCAGTCTGGGTTGAAAGTTGTTTTCTTTTAGGGCTTGAAATACTTCACTCAAAGCCTGTCTTTACACAAAGCCTGAAGGTTTGTGCTGAGAAGTCTGCCGTGATTCTACTAGGCTTTCCTTGATAGGTCAGTTGTGTGTTTTCTCCAACAGCTTTTAGTATTCTATTTTTATGCTGTATGTCTGAGATCTTATTGTATATCTGGTATAGTTTTATGTTGGTTATGACTGTTTGGCATTCTATATGCCTCCCTTATTTGTATATCTGATTTTTCCCCCATGTTTGGGAAATTTTCTGCCATTATTTCTGTGAATAGCTTAGCTATATCCTTTGCATTCTCTCCTGCCTCCTGACTGATGCCTATTATTCTAACATTGTTTGTTCCAGCATTATCTTGTAGCTGCTGGATTGTCATTTCATGCTGCCTTTTTTTTTAAAAAAAAAAATAAGCTCTACCCTTTCAAGATCGCTATCTGTGATCCTCTCCTCAAGGTCTGAAATTCTATCCTCAGCTTCACTTAAATGGCTTTGCAGGCTTTCAATACAATTTTTTGTTTCATGCACATCTCTTGCAATTTGTTTTGTAGATTCTACTTGTTTTCATCATTGATCAAAGTTTCAATCAATTTCCCATGTTCCTGTAGTTTCTTATCTATTTCTTCTCCCGCTATGTTGAGCAACTCACTTACTAAGGTTGTTACTTTTGTCTTTACATAAGACATTATTTCTAATTTGATTTCCTCTATAGCCTTGTGGATTTGTTACTTTACTTCATTTGCTATTTTCAGAGATTTCTGGTGTATGACTTTTAGGGTCCTCTATTTCATTATCACCTGCACTTGCCCCTGATGGACTAAATGTTTGGGATTGCATTTTCCCTTTTTGTTTAGTCATTTTCACCATTTGGGTAAATTTCTGGTCTTTGTATTCCAACAGTCACAACATTCTGTAGTGTGTGTTTCATGAATCTACTGTGTGGTTGATGTTTTTCAAATTGCTGGGTACCACAATGAAGAGGAGATCCAGTCTCCTGAATTCCTTTTACCGTGCCTGTTGGGTGAGCCCGATATTCTTTCTGGGCCAACTAGCCCAGAAGTATTGATGTAGGGCTACTCTTAGTTCCTGCTGTTGTTATATCTTCAGGTTGTGGCAGGTCAGCAGGTCTCCCTGGCTATCGTGTTCATGTCAGCTGAGGCCCTACTTTGTCACTTGGGGGTCTCATAAGTCCTTCTAATTTCCTCTAATTTGGGTCGGGGTGATATTGGTGCACTCCTCAACCTGCCTGATGTTCTCTGTGTGGGGGGAAGGGGTTACCTACTCCCTTGCCAGGTTAGCCAATCTTACACTTGGAGGGAGTTTCACTTCTGCTCCTATTTACCACTGCAGACCTCTATTTTATGGGGAAAACTCACCACACTGACTGAAGCCTGATGAGGTCTTCTATTTGGGTGAGGGGTTCGAGCCAGCAAGGTAGTCCGCTGTAGCCCAATGTTCCTGATTGAAGGGTTGGTCCAGCAGATGCCATGCCAGGCAGCTCAGGCCTGTGGCTGGCTTCCTCAATGTTCCTCGAGGAGGGCCGGGCCCAGCAGCGGCACTGCCAGGCACCTCAGGCCCTTGCCACCAGTCTCGGGGATGTTCCATGCGGCTGGTCCCCGCGATGATCCCTGCAGGCGAAGGGCGGGCCTAGCCTGGAATTTTATTGTTTTCATGAAAAAAAATTTAAAAGAAATTCACTTTACCTCTTAAGGACACACATACACTGAAAGGAAAAGAAAGGAATTGGACATTGCAAGCAAGTAGAATCCAAAGGAGACCAGCAATAGCTTACACTCGTATCAGATAAAATAAACTTTAACTCAAAAGCAAAGAAAAAAGATGAGGAAGGTTAACATATAATGGTTAGGGAGCATCGCGGTGCCTGGTGGACGAAGGCCTCAGTGGTGTGGGACCATCGCTGCTGCACCCACCCTTTGCCCACTGGGAGCATCGCGGAGGGCAGCAGCAGAAGGCCTCAGCTGCCTGGGACTGCAGCTGCAGGGCCCACCCTTCCTCCAGGCATATAGAGGAAGCCTGCTGCAAGGCTGAGCTGCCTGGGACTGCCTCTGCTGTGCCCGCCCTTCATCCAAGAATATCGAGGAAGCCAGCTGCAGGGCTGAGCTGCCTGGGACTGCAGCTGCTGGGCCCACGCTTCCTCCAGGAACATTGAGGAAGCCAGCCACAGGCCTGAGCTGCCTGGGACCGCTGATGCTGTACCTACCCTTCCTCCAGAAACATTGGAACCTTGGACTACAGTGGACTACCGTGCTGGCTCTATGAGAGACTCAGGAACCTCTCACCCAAACAGAAGACCTCATCAGGCTCCAGGCAGTGCGGTGAGTTTGACCCATAAAATAGAAGTCTGTAGTGGTTCCATCAGTCTGAATTACAGCCAATAGTGGAGAAGTGTTCCTTTGTCCTCATGGCCCTGCCAGCATTTGTTGTTTGATTTATTGATGATAGCCATTCTTTCTGGGCTGAAATTAAATCTCAGTATATTTTTTTAAATTTGTGTCTCTCAAATGACCAAGGACGTGGAACATTTTTTCATGTGTTTAATTTTCATTTATATTTCTTCATCTGAGAAGTGTATATTCATCCCAGATGCCAATTTTTGGTGTTGTTTGTTGTTTTGGTGCTGGGACTCAAACTCAGGATCTTGTGCTTACCAAGCAGGCGCTGTACCACTAAGCTATGTTTCCGGCCCTTCAGATTCCCATTTTTGGATTGAGTCTTTGAACTTCAGGAGGGGGAGTCTGAATTTTTTTCAGCTCTATAGATGTACTAGCTAGAAGTCCTTTGTCTGAGTGACAATTGGCTAAATTCACCCGCTAACACACGCTGGTGGGGTTGTGGGGACAAATGTACCTTTTTCCACTCCTGGTGGGCATGCAGGCTGGTGCAATCACTGTGGAAATCAGTGTGGAGATTCTTTAAAAACCTAGGATTGGAGGTCCCATTCAATGCAGCTATTCCTGGCCATGTCCAGCAAACTCCAAGTAGCCAGTGGGGGCATGAATTGAGTCCCGGGCCCAGAGCATGCATGGGGTGAAACCCAGCACAAAGGGAAGCCTTGGAACTTGGCTCCTAGGCCATAAGTCCACGCCCCACATCTCAAATCACTCGAGGTCATGTGGGAGGTCCAAGCGGGCCTAACTGGGCCATGCCCAGAAAACTCCAAGCAGCCAGCAGGGGCCTGAATTGAGTCCTGGGCCCAGAGTGTGCATGGGTGGAAACCCAGCATGCTGGGAAGCCTTGGAACTTCACTCTGAGGTGGTAAGACCGTGCTCCACACCTAAAATGACAGGAGGTGGCACTGGAGTTCCCATGGGCCTAACTGGCACATGCCCGGCAAACTCCAAGTGGCTAGTTGTTGCCTGATGTCTGCCCCATGAGCCAAAAGTAGGCAAGGTGATTCTCAGTGCAAGGGGGGAGCCTTGAAATATTGCTTGAAATCCAGAAATATAGGAAAATGACGAAAAGAAAGAGCAAAATGCAATCTCAAACTTCCAGCCCAACCCAAGCAAGCTTAGGAGACATGGACACAGAAGAAAACATAAGCTATATACCTGAAATCGCTGAAGTGATATCAACTGAAGGAAAGAAACAACTTTGGGAAGGTATAAAAGAACTCAAATCAGAAATATTCTCCCAGGTAAAAGAAGAAATGATAAACATAATGAAAGAAATGCTGAACACATCCTAAAGAAGACATAGTTTAAAAATTAGAGAAACAATGCAAAAAGATGGAAACTCTGAATGAAGAATATAAGAAAAAAAAAACAGCATGCATGAAGCAGATTCAAAGAGATATACAGGAAATTAAAAATTCCATCGGAAGTTGGCAAAACCATCTCAATGAAAGTGAAGATAGAATTTCAGACCTCGAAGACAAGATAGCAGCTAGTGAACAAGAAAGGAAAGATCTTTTAAAAATAACAAAGAACCAGGAAATAGCAATTCAACAACTGCAAGATGATGCAAAGAAAAACAATATAAGATTGATAGGTACAAACAAAAAGGAAGGTGACAACACGAACAATAGCAAGAGGCTATTTAGAGAAGTAATAGGTGAAAATTTTCCAAACATGAGAATGGAAACTGACATACAGATCAGTGCAGCATATAGAACTCAAAATAACGGTAACCAAAAGAAAACTACAGCCAGACATATAGTAATCACCATCCCAGAAATCCAACATAAGAACAGAATATTAAAAGGTGCTACAGAGAAGAGGCAGATCACCTATAAAGGAAAACCTGTCAGAATCACAGCAGACTTCTCAACACAGACAATGAAGTCAAGAAGAGGATGGAGTGAAGTACTTCAGATCCTAAAGGAAAACCACTTCCAACCCAGACTGATGTACCCTGCAAAACGGTCCTTCAAAACAGATGGAGAAATAAGATACTTCCATGGCAAAGAACAGATGATGAACTTCATGACCACCAAACCAACCCTACAAAGAATACTGAAAGACATTCTAGACAGACACAGGAAAAAACCACTAAGCAAGGCAGACAATTAAACAGAGTGGAAAGGTAAAAAATCAATAGCAGAAAGACAACATTGCAAAAGTAAACCAATATATCACAGTTATAACCATTAATGTAAATGGCCTCAACTCACCAATCAAAAGAAATAGACTGGCAGAATGGATCAAGAAACAACATCCCACCATATGCTGTCTACAAGAAACCCATCTAACTGAAAAAGGAAACCCATAGACTGAAAGTCAAAGGATGGAAAACAATACTTCATGCAACAAGAAACCAAAAAAAAAAAAAAAAGTGGAAGTAGCAATCCTGTTTGCAGAAAATGTGAACTTCAAACAAAGAATGATCCAAAGAGATAAAGAAGGTCACTACATACTAGTTAGGGGAAAACTTAAAGAGGAAGGGATAACAATTTTACATATGTATGCCCCTAATTTGGGAGCACCCAGGTATGCCAAAACAGATATTAACAGAAATTAAAAATCAAATAAGCAATAATGCAATTATAACAGGAGACCTTAACATGCCATTGACACAAAGGGACAGATCAACTAGACAGAAAACCAGTGAAGAAACAACAGAACTGAATCACACTTGTGAACAAAAGGACTTAGTAGATGTAAAGAGAGTGTTCCACCCAACAACATCAGAATATACACTCTTCTCAGCAGCACATGGAACATTCTCTAAAATAGACCATATACTAGCCCACAGAACATGCTTAAATCAATGCAAAAGAATTGAAATTATCCTATGCATGTTATTGGTTCATAACGCCATAAAAGTAGAACTTAATGACAAAAGAAACTGCAAAAACACCACAAACACATGGAAATATAATAATATAGTCCTGAGCAATCAATGGGTCACAGAGGAAATTAAAGAAGAAATTAAGCAATATTTTCAGTAAAAGGAAATACAAATACATCTTAATGGAACCTGTGGAATGCAATGAAAGCAGTCCTCAGAGGAAAATTTATTGCAGTGAACTCCCAAATCAGGAAAAGAGAACAAATGCAAATCCACAATCTGATGTTACACCTCAAACACCTAGAAAAAGTGCAGCAAGTCAAGCCCAAAACCAAAAGAAGTGAGGAAAGTATAAAAGTCAGAGCAGAAATCAATGCAATAGAGACTAAGAAAACAATACAAAGAATCAATGAATCAAAAAGTTGGTTTGTTGAAAGAATAAATAAACTTGACAGGCCTCTAACCAACTTTATTTTAAAAAAGGAAAGAAAAAACTCTAATTCATGCAATAAGGAATGAAAAGGGTGAAATCACTACAGACCCTGTGGAAATACAGAAGGTCATCAATACCTATTTTGAAAACCTCTACTCTCATAGGCTTGATAACACAAAAGAAATGGACAGATTCCTAGAAATATATGAACTACCAAAGCTGGGTCAAGAAGATGTAAAACTGCTGAATAACCCAAATGCAATTAATGAAACTGAAAATGTAATTAAATCCATACGAATAAACAAAAGCCCAGGTCCAGATGAATTCACTGTGGAATTCTACAAAAAATTCAAAGAAGGCTTAATGCTGACACTCCTCAAATTCTTCAATGAAATTGAAAGGGAAACAATTTTCCTTAACTCATTCCTGCAAGCAAACATTACCCTTAATACCAAAATCTGAGAAAGACCCAACCAAAAATGAAAACTACAGGCCAATCTCCCTAATGAACATAGATGCAAATATTCTCAATAAAATTTTGGCAAACAAAATGCAGCAAACTATCAAGAAGGTTATACACCATGACCAAGTGGGATTCATCCCAAGAATGCATGGATGGTTCAACATACACAAATCAATAAATGTAATCCATCATATTGATAGAGCAAAAAAATAAGAACCACATGATCACTTCTATAGATGCAGAAAAAGCTTTTGATAAGGTCCCACACTTATTCATGATAAACACCTTACAGAAAATTGGAATAGATGGTCTTTACCTCAATATGATAAAAGCCATCTATGACAACCCAACAGCCAGCATCATATTAAACAGCCAAAAACTGAAAGCCTTTACCCTAAAATCAGGAACAAGACAAGGATGTCCATTATCACCACTCCTATTCAATACAGCGCTGAAAACACTAGCCAGAGCAAGTAGACAAGAGAGACAAATGAAACGAGTAAGGATAGGAAAAGAAGAAGTTAAATTATCATTATTTGCAGTTGACATGATACTCTACATAGAAGACCCTGAATACTCCATTGAAAGACTCCTAGCTATAATAGATAAATTGAGCAATGTAGCTGGATACAAAGTCAACACTCAAAAATCAATAGCATTCCTATACACTAACAACAAATCCACTGAGAGAGAAATAAGAGAATCCACACCCTTTACAATAGCATCCAAAATAAAGAAATACTTAGGAATTAATGTAACAAATGAATAAAAAAAGATCTATCCAGGGAAAATTATAATACCGTGAAAAAAGAAATCAAAGAGGACCTCAGAAAATGGAAAGACATCCCTTGTATATGGAGAGGAAGAACAAACATTGTGAAAATGGCCATTCTCCCAAAATTACTATACAGATTCAATGCAATCCCAATCAAAATAGCACTAGCATACCTCACAGATCTAGAGAAATCACTACTAAAATTCATGTGGAACCAAAAGAGAACCAGGATAGCAAAGGCAATTCTAAGCAACGAAGACAAGGCAGGAGGCATCACAATCCCTGACTTGAAGTTATACTACAAAGCTACTGTAATAAAATCAACATGGTCCTGGAATAAAAACAGACCTGAAGATCAATGGAATAGATTAGAAGATACAACTACAACTACAAACACACTCAGCCACCTTATCTTTGAGAAAGGGGCCAAACACGTCCACTGGAACAATGATAGTCTCTTCAGTAAATGGTACTGGAAAAATTGGCTCTCCATATGCTGAAAACTAAAACTAGAACCATGCCTATCACCATGTACTAAACTAAAGTTTAAATGGATCAAATATCTAAATATTAAACCAGAAACACTGAATATGTTGAAAGACAAAGTAGGCAAAAATCTTGAAGACATAGGGGTAAGGCAGAGAATTTATAAACAAGAATCAAACCACATGGGAAATACTTCCCAGAATGAATAACTGGGATCACATCTTATTAAAGAGTTTCTGCATGTGGAAAGAAATCTCCAGCATAGTGAAAAGACAACCTACAAATTGGGAAAAAAATCTTAGTGAACTGTCCCTCAGACAAAGGACTTCTCTCTAGAACATATAAAGAACTTTAAAAAAGTCAGACCCCTGAAATTCAAAGACCCAATCCAAAAATGGGCATCTGAGATGAGTACACAGTTCTCAGATGAAGAAATACAAATGGCAAATAAATACAAGAAAAAATGTTCAGCATCGTTAGTCATTAGAGAAATGCAAATTAAAACCACACTGAGATTCCATCTCACTCCAGAAAGAATGGCCAGGATAAAGAAAACTACCAAAAACAGACGCTAGAGAGGCTTCAGGGGAAAAGGAATTCTTCTGCACTGTTGCTGGGTGTGCAGGGAAAATTATAATGCCCTGAGTAAAGAAATCTAAGAGGACCTCAGGAAATGGAAAGACATCCCTTGTTCATGAATAGGAAGAACAAACATTGTGAAAATGGCCATTATCCCCAAATTGTTATACAGATTTAATGCAAGCCCAATCAAAATACCACTAGCATATTTCACAGATCTAGAGAAATCACTCCTGACCACTGTGGAGGTCAGTCTGGAGATTCCTCGAAAAGCTGGGAGCGGAGGTCCCAGTTGACCCAGCTATCCCACTTCTGGGCATATTCCCAGAAGAAATGAAAGCATCATACCACAGTGATATATGTGCACCCATGTTTATAGCAGCACAATTTGTAATAGCCAAATTTTAGAAACAAACTAAATGCCCATCAACTGAGGAATGGATTAAAAAAAGATGTGGTATTTTTATACAATGGAGTACTACTCTGCTATAAAGAATGATCACATTGAGATATTTATAAGTAAATGGATGCAACTTGGGACCATACTCATCAGTGAAATAAATCAAACCCACATGTGTAAATGCCATATAGTCTCCCTAGTGTAAGAAATGGTAAGTGTACATAAGATACAAAAAACTCAATAATTACAGTGAAAGGATAAGAATCTGCTTAAGGGGGAAAAATAATATCTCAGGGAAAATGAGGAAAAAGAAAAAGGGAGGGAAAAGAAAAAAATGCCTGAAATTTACATAAGCACACTTAGGATACCTAAGATGATTGTGCTTCAAACTCTGTAAGTTCTTGGAACAAAATAGTACACATTCATAGGCTTGGAACAATTGTTCATATTATTGTATAGTGATCTGAGGAACTCTTGAAGATTGTTATGTAAAGTAACAAACCTAGTTGTGCTCATACCACCTTGTTTTGAAGGCCTATATTGTCAGTGTTCTGGGTTCTTTGCTATTGTTCATGTGCCTTTTTTGTTTCATGTTTTTGTAGGAATTTGTTTTGTTTTGTCTTGATTTGTTTTGTTTTCCCATGTAATACAGAAAGGATAGCTGTATAGGTAGAGACTCATGCATGCTTAGAACTTCTAAAAAGTTTGTGAGAATCGATAGTATAACACATGATGAAATGAACAGCTACTTTGAAGAAAAAGAGACACTAAGGTACCCAGTGCTGATTCTGTAGCATCATGATGTGAAACTCAGCAATACTATCACTCTTTGTTCAGAGTGATTTTAGTCTGTTTTGCTTTGTTTGATTTCAACATACATGAAGGTATGGACAGCTATTTTTAAGGGAATGAGAGGCATTATGGCAATCATTGTTGACTTCCTTATTGTCTGGTCTTAAAGACATAAAATGCCTTCAACATCCTGTTCTGATCAGTTCTATACTATCTTGTTTTGTATGAGTTCATTGTATGTGAAGATGTGGACAACTATTTGGAAGAAAACAAGAGACAATATGATAGACAGTGAAGATCTCCGGTTGTCTTGCTTTAAAATCTGTGTCTCTTACATTGTTATCTTATGATCTGTTTTGTTCTGTTTAATTTTACCCTCTTTAAAAATAAAAAATAATAAAAATATCCAGCTATTCCCCTTCTGGGGTATTTTCTCGGAAGAATTAAAACATCACACCACAGCAATATATATGCACCCAGGTTTATAGCAGACTGATTTGTAATAGCTAAATCTTGGAAACAACCTAAATCCCCATCAACAAAGGAATGGATAAAAAAGATATGGTATTTTTATGCAATGAAGTACTGTTAAGCTATAAAGAATGACAAACCCCGAGCTTCTATAGGTAAATGGATGCAACTAGCAATCATATTCATAAGCATAATAAGTCAGACTCACAGCTGTAAACATTGTAGGTATCTCCCTAGTGTGAAGAACTGAAAGACTAAATGAAATCCAAAATGTACAATGGATACTGTAAATGGGAAGGAACTGCTCAAAAGAAAAGGACAACTGGGATTGGGGAAAGAAAAAAGAAGGAAGGGGAAATATATATACTCTATACCTATATATTAGAATTATATATAATTCTTGTATATGTATATTTGCATATATAATATATATGTACTATATATACCATACATATATTATATATATTATATATTGCATTATATAATATACATTTTATATATGTATCAGCACTAAGGTAATTATATTACTAAATCCAATAGTTCATAGAAAGGATCAGTGAGTGCTTATATTGTTTGATCAATTTTTCATGCCTGTATCTGGTAATCTGAACAACTATTTTGAACTTAACAATATGCAATGTGATACCCATTGTTAATTTCCTACCATCTTGTTTTGAAATTCTATATCATTTTTGTTTTTGTTTTATCTTTTTTACTTCTCTTTAAAATAAAAAATTTTAGTGCATATCTACAGTGCTCAATAATTATTCATTTCAGAGAATTAGTACATATACATAACATATCTGCTTTTTTCCTCCCTTTTCCCCTCCGCCCCATTTCTCTTCTTTTTTGATCAGTGTCAGATTTATTTTTTAAATTTGTAAGTCTTTATCAAGTTAATTATAATCAACACAGAAGATCAGCCAAAGAATAAGCCAAGATATTATAAAATATCTAAAACAGGCATACTAAATCAGGATGCAATTTTATTTTTTTTAATTTTGTCCACTTTAATTTTATTTTTCTTTCTTTATATTTTTTCAATTTTTTTTTTTTTTTTTGGTACCAGGGATCGCACTCATGACCTTGGCTTGCCAGGCAGGCTCTTACACCACTGAGCTAAATTACCAGCCCTTTAATTTTATTTTCAAGAGAATAGAACCAAACAAAGTAAAACAGAATAAAGCCAATCAAAACAAAACAGTGAATGTGATGCAGGATTTCAAAGCAGGTTAATAAGATATCAACTATGGCTACCATAATGTCTCTTGTTATCTTCAAAATCACTGCCCATACCATCAGACATAATAAAACCAAACAAAACAGAACAGAATAAAACCAATCAAAACAGAACATTGAATAAAACAAAACAATACAATGGAGCAAAACAATAGTTGCTATATTGCACTTTGTTATCCTCTAAATAGATGCTCAGACTACTTGGCTTTAGGCCTGCAAAATCAATCAAGCAATACAAGCATTAAGTTGTTTTTGTACCTCAGTTGCTATCAACTCAGCCTGTGTTCCTCTGAATCAGCCAGTTGTTTATGGGGACTGAGGAGGAGGTTGCTTGCATCCCAGCCTGTGCACTGGCTACCTCATGGGAAGGGTGAAATGGCTTCTTGTTTCTCCTTCCCAGCCCTGAATGGCCGCTGCTGGCTCACGGGAAGGGTGAATTGTCTTCTTGCTTCTTTTCAAGGGCCCCATCTGGCTGCCATTGACTCATGCGAAGGGTGAGTTGGTTTCTTGTTTCTCCTCCAGGGCCCTGCATGGCTGCTGCTGGCTCCCAAGAAGGATGAATTGGCTCCTTTTTTTCTCCTCCCAGGTCCTGTATGTCTGCCACTGGCTCACAGGAAGGGCAAATTGGTTTCTTGTTTCTCCTCCCAGGCCCCACATGGCTGCTGCTGGCTCACGGGAAGGATGGATAGGCTTCTTGTTTCTCTTCCTGGGTGCTGTATGGCTGCTGCTAGCTCACGGGGAAAAATGCAACTTTAGATACATTGGTCATGCTGGATTGTAAGAACTTCCTTCTTTCTTTTTTTCCTATGGTCTGTATTTTATTTTGCATTTTATTTATGTTATGTTTCAACATATAAGCTTGCAAGGGAGGAAATTATAAAGATTAGAGCAGAAATTAATGCAATAGAGACTAAGAAAGCAGTACAAAGGATCAATGAATCAAAGAGTTGGTTCTTTGAAAGAATAAATAAAATTGATAAGCCCCTGGCCAACCTTATTTAAAAAAGGAAAGAAAAAACTCAAATTCATGCAATAAGAAATGAGAAAGGTGAAATTACTACA